>NCSJ02000012.1:0-291747 GCA_002812745.2 Scytalidium lignicola
CAACACACTGCGCTGTTACTGTACAGTACCACCCGCCCCCCATCCCCTATCATCCTTTACTCTGATCACGGCTGTACTGTACTGTACAATACGGTATCGTCCATATTGTACAGCAGAACACAGTAAGCAATTAAGCAATCGCGCGAGGACCAGGGATGGATGCAGATCATCCGAAGTCCTTCATCGGCTCTTCTTGTCCTGTCCAGAGTCTTGAATTGTGGATTTGTGAATTTGTGGGTTTGTGGATTATCATTATAATAACTCAAAATCTTGTTGGCCGTCTGGTCGTCAAACATCAATGTTGGATACGCTACCGGTACTATTTTAATTAATAGTCATCTCAATCGATGCGCTTATTCACCGGAGATACCAACTTTTTTGCGGCCTGACAATACTCTCTGCATGTCGGGATGGAAAGGAGAAGAACTGTACTGTACGGTCGAGTCTCTCGCAGTCCTATTTTGATCTCCATGGAACATTCGTAAAAAGGTATGAATCCACTGCACGGTATCCATAGAGCATGGGCGAAAAAGGAGGCAGCATCATCCGAGACACAAAACACCTGTAGCCATGTGTATGGATTCTACATTGCCTCGCTGCCGTATCCCGCCTCTGAGGTGTCACCCAAAAATAGCACTAATTAGCACAGTACAGTATAGTACATGGAACACGTGAAGCACCGGCGCTGCTGCTGTCTACGGTCTTAGGTGTTACAGATAGAATATATACATACGGACGTATGCGCCCCTTCCGTCGTCCCGTAACCGCCAGCCCCAGCCGTCGTGCTTGATTTTCTCGACCGTTGTTCCAACTATTTCAATCCCTCGAAATCCTTTTTCAGGCGTGCTCCCCCTGGACATCCAATCTGCTGGTACTGATACATGGTACAGATAGACTGATCAACGGCTTTGCATCCCTGAAACTCCATCTACTGAAACAAAACTATATTGGATCGCCCTGGATATGTCGTCCATTCGCCTGATCTCGAGTCTCTCTTTTCCCTCTTCTGGCCCATGCTACAGAGTTACTACTTAACACTATGCTTGCCTCTTTCTTTGCGCAAACCCACAAGGAAGTCTTCCAGAAGAGCTGATTTGCTGCGCGGCCCTATCAGTCACTCAAATGATAAGTTGAATTTTATTGCTATCCTTGGCTAATCCCTGCTTCGCCCATTTTCTTCTCAGCCCTGCGCTGGCACAATCACAGCATTGATCTTGTGCGATCATCAATAATAATAAAGATCGAGCTCCAAGGAAATAGAGTAAAGGTAACGAAGCGTGCAAAGGTAAAAGATGCAATTTTCTTCACTCACATCTTCCCTTGTTTGGACTTAGTTCATATCCAAAACTGCCAAGTCCTTGTGCAGATCATCCTTATAATTGTCAGTGCATTCGGAGATTTTCCGGTGGTTGATCTCTATGCACCCATTTATTCATTCATTCATTCCTTCTGTCTGCTGTTGTACATAACATCCCAGCTCATCTATTGTGCCATGTGGTTTCTTCCCTTTTCGTACGTCACAGCTCATTCGTTCATACACATCAGTGTTGATTAATTTATTTGACAGAGTACAAATATCTCGTGTTTCGCACCTCCACATTTTTTAATCCCCCTCCCTAAGTTCTTCTTCAAGCTCTGTCATTCGTTATTAACAGTATCCATTCGTTCATACGCTCCTTCTACTTGGTAGAATATAGCAATCTCTACTGTCGCTCATTCTCAAAAAAAAACCCCCTTCGCAATCATGCACTTCTTCAATTCTCTCAGCCTCGTTCTTGGCCTCGCGTTGACTGCCACCGCCGCCCAAGTCCCCGCTCATACCTCCTTACAGCCTAGCACTCAGCCTTCTCTACGCACGAATAACAAACAACTCCACGTCGTCAGTAAAGCCTCCCGACCAATTCAGGACTTCCTCTTGACGGATTTCTACGTTGCATCCTTCAATGACCCGCATATTTCATTCGATCGAACTATCAACTGTAAGATAGCACATGACCCTTTCTAATTACTCCGCAGTAAACTCCTTCAAACCAGAACTGACATATATATGCTTAATCCCTAGTCGTCTTCACGGATCCAAACTCAAACACAAGCACCATCTGTTCTAGCTTCTGGACGCAATCAAATACAACCACCGCTACCGGCAACTCCACTACCAATTCTACTACCAACTCCACCAGTCCCGCTATTCCGATAGGAGGTTATGTTAACTGCTACGGCTCCAGCTCACCAGAGACCTTCGAATTCAAATTCAACACCTTTAATAACCTGGCTTCCTTCCAACTGGGTCTCATCCACTTCTGGTCTGATCCTGTGTAAGTGACAACATCTTCTCCTCTTCCCCAAGCTTTGTAAATTTAAGTAGAAGCTGGCATTACTGATTTTTGGAACTTCAAACGCTAATTGTGATTTCTTTTCATGCAGTGACTTTCCACCTCCGTTTGACGTTGTGGGATACTTCGCTACCTCAGTCGACGTAAGCCTGCAGTGTAATATGAACAGTGCCGGTTTGGCTGCTTGCACGTTGCCAGCATCACAGAGTCCAATACATGGTGTCATCGATGCCCTGACTAATTAAGGGATTGGTTTCTGGATCGCTGGTTTCGCGGCTTGTTAGTTTAGTTTTCTAAGATTCATTGAAGGATTTTATCCCTTCCCCTGAAGAAAAGAATATGTTGATTCCTATTTGTTAGAATAGAAGATAGTGTTTCTCTAGAAGCTATGATGCATTAGGAGGAGGAAGAAGATATAGTTGGTTGTGACGTGAGGCTGTGAAGCTTCTGTCAGAAGAATTTAGTTCTGTAGAGAAAGAGCGATATATATCTCTACTAATCGGCAAGGTTCTATTATAAAAACTTATCTGGTTAGTACCAATAGATTTTTTATAATCACAAAGGAGAAGGGGGGGATTACCAACTTTCTCCTGTCTCAGAGCTGAGAATTCTGCCGTGATGTGTAGTTGATAACTATCCCATGTTGACAAGCGACTTAATAAATCCACCTACAAAAGAGAGGGATAGTTGAGTTATGCATCGGGATAAAAAGTATTATCCTAGTTTCTCCGCTGTGGGTAAAGAAAAGTAGAGAAACAAGTCCCCTTCCTGCGTTACCCCTTATTCTAGCTTGTTTTGCCTGCTTGATGCTATCCCCTTATTTTTGTATCACCTCTAATTCATTCTCATGTGAAATTTTTTAAAAAGTGTTTTGAGATATCAACTGGGTTATTGTAGTAAGATTTGTGGGTATTCTATTTATTCAATCAGTACGGAGTAGGGATCGGATACAAGGCAAGATCGTAGATGTTCATTCCTTGAGAAAAAAGGAGAAGCATCTCGCCTCCCTAGCGAGGAAAAAGGGGAACTTCACTCGAAGTCATTCAGAACAAATAGAAACAAGCAAAAGCTACGATAGAAAACCCAAAGTTGTCACAAACAACTTCTAGTTATTTATTTATTTCCTTGCCTTAGGCTTTCCAAATCTGTCACGAAAGTTTTTTGTTCTTTTTTTTTTGTTGCACGTCTATGTCGTCGACAGCGAAATCACGATGCAAAGTTGAAAAAGGGCTTTCAATAATTATTTGTGCCCCGCCACAACGCTTGTTTGAGGTTCTAGTTTGAGGTGAAGAATCTTTGAGAGAAAACTAATTGATTGATATTAATCTCGGGGGTATTTAACTGTGTTGATGTAGTGATATCTGGGTTTGGAAGGTTTTCGGCGTTGGAAGTCAGTCATGCTGAAAGTCCCTCGCGCGTAAATACGAGCAATTGATTTGTCTACCTGTGGTTAGTGGTCCTTTCTGAAACTCTTTGGAAGTCGAGCACAGGCAAACTGTTTAAATGGTAGTATTTTAGATCGCATGGAACGTTGAAAATGAGTTCCTCCTTAGACAGATAGCGGTGGAGTAGTGGTTTTAGTATGTTGGACATTTAAACTGTTAAGACCCACTACCCTCTACTCAACTCTGTTCTTTCTTTACTTATTATGAGATTGTAAATTTATAAAAGTAGCTGTTGAGAGTAATATATTGGTTACGTGCACGTGATACTCACGTGCCATGTAGACTAGTCCTGATTAGGTAGTGGGAGCGAGCGAAGCTCTTACAGCTTCGCACCACTCCCACCCCCTTTTCGTACAACAACCATGGAATAGCACAACGAGTATATTACGTATAATTGCGTACCGTACTTCGTGCTACAGGTGAACCGACAGTAATAGTTAAAWTACATCTTGTTTTTCATGTTTCACTTCTTGAACTAATACTTGAAAACACTTAAACATTAATATTAGAAGAAGTTAATTTAAAAAGGAAATACAAAGTTAAGAAATACATTAACTATAAAATGTATTATAAAAAAGTTACAATACTTAGTTAAATGGATAAGATATCCAAAAAGTAAAAATAGATAAGAACTTACTTTTAATCTTATGAGTTGTGAGGAGTTATTAAAGGCATATTGTCAAACTCATCCTAGAATGGATTTCCAGGCAATAAAATCATAAGGTCAGAGAAGAAGGGGTCAACAGTAGAAGAAGCTATGCCTGAGTCAGCAGAATGCAACTCTGAGAATTGCAAGGAATTCTGTTTCTCTTACTTCTCTTTCTCTTTTATGGCGTCCAGTTCATCAAAGGTCTTCAGCTTATGACGAAGCATCTTGCTAGTGCACTTCTGAAGGAAGTTTCACTACTTGCGAAGCCAAGCAAGGTAAGTTGCCTTTTCGGTCATTTCCTGGGAAATGGAGGCCAAAGCCTGTATGGTTTTCTCCTCCTCCTTATCTAAACATGCCTTTTCTCTTCGATAGACATCCTAAGAGGAAACAGGCAAATCGTCACAATCACACCTCTGCTTACGCCAAGCACACTCACTACACCTGCTTGAATCAGAGACTATTTTACAAGTTTTGCCATTTCGCTGATAAAAAGAACAAGGAGACATTTCAATACTATTATCCTTAATATAATCTCCTAGACCTAGCCTTTCTTTGTATTTCCTTGATCTTCCTTTTTCTTTTGGAACAATGTCGTCAGAATACAAGTGTTTTGGTGGCATGTTGAAAAGGAAAAGTAGATTAACAAACAACGAGATTGTTCATGATGATAGTTAAGCGTCAAAGCAACGTTAGTGCAAAAAGGGGATAATGTTATGGGTTTTACCTAACAAGCTGATTGGTGTAGGCCTGAGGCTCAATACACGACAGAGTGTATATAAAGAACCTAACAATCACATGACTAAGACCCAGGGGACCTAGGGGGGTCCAAGAGGTCCACGGACCTGGGGGACCTGGGGAGGTCCAAGAGGTCCAGATGGATTTCATTATCTATATAAGCACGCTGTAAGAGCATGAGAGTAGGCTCCTTGTGTTCAATCTAAATACATTACCAGACCCTACCCTTGACTTAGTCGATTACTTGTGTGTCACACGTTTCCGTTGTCCCTGAACATCTACCTTACCCCTGCCATCCAGTGACCTGGATGGCATAGTTTTGTAACATTAGTTGTATAACCTTTTTCAGAAGGAAGAATATATGTATCTTTATAAAGGTTTTGTTGTACCTAACTTTCTATAATCCATACACCTTCTACAAGAATAGTTAGTGGAATAAGTGTTATACCATCAGCAAAAACACATTCTATAACAATAAGAGATTTGTGGTTTTGGAAAGTATCTTCATACAGTTAATAATATATTAGTATAAAGAAATATCTATGAAAATATATCTACTTCAAATACCTCTTTGATTTCAATTAGTACTATTACTTCTTCTCCAAGGGTCACACCAACACAGAAGCCTGTTTCATCCATATTATATATATTATACCTTTCTACCTTATTCTCCTACTTGAGATCTTCATATTTCAAGAACCACTGCTTAATAGCCTCCTTATCTTAAGCTTGAATTCGCTCCTTTTCGATTGGTTTAATTGTAATAACATAAAATGTTAGATTGTCCTTAATAAACCTCCATAACCATATCATAGATGGCTCTTTCCTGTTGCCTTTAAGATGAGTAGCTACTTGTATTACCATAGCTCTGTTCAATGGGTTTCCATCGTATGCTTGATTGCAAATATAAGCCAATAACACTTCATGTTGATATAGCTTCAAAAAGGCAGGACGTCCTTCAGGTCATACAGATGGTAAAGCAGGAGTCAATTGACATTGAATGGCCTTTCTTAAGGTGGAAATATTAAGCTGAAATATACATGCTGTAGCTGTAACAGTCACGTGATCATCAGAGTCTTGGTTCTTGAAATACCACTCAAGGGCATCTTGAAGTCGCTTTGCATGAGATTCAGTCATTGTAGAATCAATCCTGTTCATCGCCAAAATGTATTTTATTTTGAAATTGTATGGGTTTTACAGTATAACACGCAATGGAGGTACGCGAAAGCAATGTTGTGGAAAAACGCGAAAGTGGAACGAGTTTTGGCGAC
This sequence comes from Scytalidium lignicola, assembly GCA_002812745.2. Classification (NCBI taxonomy): domain Eukaryota; kingdom Fungi; phylum Ascomycota; class Leotiomycetes; genus Scytalidium; species Scytalidium lignicola. The sequence goes on from NCSJ02000012.1 coordinate 6,434, forward strand.
GGAACGAGTTTTGGCACCAACCGCCCCTGGGTGGTTGGTTTGCGATAAAATTGCGCCTTCCGAGCGAGCCAACAATTAGTGCATATATAATTTGCGGTGGCAGCTCCCACAACAATAGTACGGTGAAACGGTCCATGTGAGGTGAATATACTCTTATTCCTGACATAATGAGCGACTCAACTGGTTATCTTGCGAAGCCTTCTGGCGCCTGCTGTCTGAAAGGATCGATACATAAGGGGAGCCACGAGGCACACATACAACTATTGCAGATGTTGAAACATACATAGCTACTCCACCAAAAGACAAAGCTAATGGAAACGTTGTATTTTACTTCCCGGATGTCTGGGGACTGTTTACGAATGGTCTCTTAATAGTTGATGCCTTTGCGGACGCTGGATACTTGGCGCTAGCCATAGACTACTTCCGAGGAGTATGCTCGTCTTTAGGATATAGTAACCAACATNAAAAAAGGCTGATATAATCTACTCATGTCTCTAGGACCCAGTGTGGAAGCACAGAAAGGACCGAAATGATAATTCAGATCCAGATTTCGACTACGAAGCTTGGAAGGAAAAGCATACTGCATTCGCTGATGAGGCTGTCCCAAAATGGGTTCAGGCAGCGGCAGCAGAATACGGAAAACCAGAAACGAAATATGCGTGCGTTGGGTAAGTGCTACATAACGTGAACTATTTCTCTCATTACAGTATTCACTATAATATCTAGATACTGTTTTGGCGCACCATACGTTTGCAATGCGCTCGCTGGCGATACTGTCAGTGTTGGGGCTTTTGCCCATCCAGCCTTTTTAAAAGAACATCACTTCTTCAACTTGAAAGGTGAGACCTCCAAATAATCAATCAATCCATGCCTGTTTATATCTTATTTACATCTTTTTAGCACCACTCTTCTTATCTTGTGCGGAGGTTGACCATACCTTCGACGCCGCGTCCCGACGAAGAGCTGTAGACATTCTGCAAAGCGAAAAGAAACCATACCAGTTGCAATTATTTTATGGGGTCGAGCATGGTTTTGCTTTACGTGGAAACATGGATAATCCGTACGAACGTGAGCTTTACCATGCCAACNTTTTTTTCTTGCCCAAATCGCTGACAATCTTTAGGGTATGCAAAAGAGGAGAGTCTTACAAGTATCATCAAATGGTTTGATTTCTGGTTGTCACAATGAAATGTGTATGAAGCGAAGGAAATTATTCACAAATATTTTATAATTATAGTTTATGAATTACAGTCTACTATAAAGTCGTAAAACAAAATTGGAAGTATTTAGACTTTAACGCTATACGAATGTCTGAAATTATGTTCTAATTTTATAATTAATCCATTTTCTCTTAGTTCTGACTTTATTTTCTAAATCTGAAAATCGTGACTGAATAAAGTGAACTACATAATATGCGTGCTATATGTATCTCCTGACCTTACTTAACTTAATACACGGTATACCCACCATCAACGACAATATCCTGTCCAGTAGTATATGAAGAAGCGTCGCTGCCGAGGTAGAGGTATGCTCCTTTGAGCTCGCTGGGTGTAGCTTCGCGGCTAAAGTGCAATCAGTACATGTAGAGTTAGCAAATGTGTGATAATTGAAGGAGACTTAGGGTAGGAGGACAAACTCACCCCATAGGAATCTTACTCCTCCAAATAACTTTCGTTTCCTCAGGAATGAAATTGGAAATCTCCGTAGCAATATATCCCGGCGAAACGGAATTCACTCTCGCAAATTTCACCCACTCGATAGACAAGGATCGACACATGTGTGCGACACCTGCCTTCGCGGCATTGTACGCGGTCTGGAGTTGGGGGATATTGACGATACGGCCGCTGATGCTTGCTGTTGCGATGAAGGAGCCGCCCGTGTAGGATGGGCCAAGTGAGTTGCCGTTGACATCGGTGCCCTCGAGGTGTTGGCGACGGAAGTATTTGCCTGCAGCTAAGGCACAGTAGTATGTGCCGTCCAAGTCGGTGTGGACTACCTTCTGATAGTGGGAGACTTCGCCGCCCAGAGCAGCACCTTGGGTCCAGGGGATTCCGGAGTTGGCAACGAAGACGTCGAGGCGGCCGTTGAAGTCGTGGACGATGGTGTCGATGACCCGGACCACGTCATCGTTTGAATCGATGTTCAATTGATATGCTTTGCCTACAGTCATGGAAGTTAAGTTGGTTAGTTATACGCATCAATTTCTTCCGTCATATGCCATTCTCTTGTTTAATTTATCATGCGAACTTCTCTGAGAAAGGGAGAAGTGACTTACTTTTGACATTGAACTGCTTCGCCAACTCCTCGGCCGCTTTGTGAGCAGTTTCGTTGCTGTTATAAGTGATGGCGACGTTGGCTCCTGCTTCAGCATAAGCCTCGGCGGCTGCCAAGCCTATCCCAGCAGCAGCACCGGTGACGACGACGGTCCTTCCCTTGAGTGAAAAGAGCTCAAAGACGCTTGAAGTTGTTCGGGCAGGGCGAACATTTCCTATCGTGAAGTTCGACTTACTGTCTAATGCGCCGTCCGACATTTTGAGACGAATATAGCAAGCAGAGGGGAGCCTGAATACAACACAATCCTCGAGTTTGAATATGATCAAATAGAAGAGGATAAACAGTTATGAATATCGAATACTGTAGGGCGAAGAGTCCACAAGCTTTGCAGAATAGTGCAAGACTTCTACGAAAGAACTCTTAGAGACGCCCTTCTCCTTATTTCCTATTATTGTTGAAAGCCGTTAAACAGAATTGTCTTGTATGTGTTTGATATGAATGAGCTAAGAGGTTACTATTGTAGGAGAAAGACCAGTGTGCCCCGCTTTGTTGGCGGGTGTGGCTTCATAGAGAGGTAACCATCTCAGCAACTTCGATGCCAAACAAATTCCACCTTACCACATGATCTTGTGTAGTACAATCTTCCTATCAATGACTGCAGGATAAAAGATCCTGTTACGGTAGGGATTCGTGAGAAGATGTGGAGAGATGCATATCGAGGGGTCGGTTGAATGAGATGGGTACAAATGATTCAAATTGACGGTCATCGCTCCCTCTTGACTAGGTTCTGGATATCGCATCTTTTTTGCCATTTCGTCGATTGACCTGAGGAGTTATCTCACCAAAAATCAACATGTCTACTACTCGTGCCACTCAAGTCACTTAAACTATACTTATCTATTATCGGTAGATTTCATAGATCCCTGGCCGAGTGCGAGAAAACCGAAACCCCGCCTTCGTCTTGAGGGGAGTGCATAATACACATATTGCAGAACGAGCGAGTGTACTATATCAGGCCATCTGTCGAGCTTAGAGACGTAGATGTATGATCAGAGTCGATAGCTATCTATCTAGATTCGACTTCACCGCGTCCTTCAGTGGAGGAAGTTATGATATCGTTTACATGCTACCCAAAAAGCCCGCTGATAAGGGCTGCATAGAATGGAGCGAGCACGTCGCGCAGCTAATCAAAGACAAATTCAATATCGGAGAAGAAAGTATTCCAGAAGGTCAAGGTTCGAGCATAGAGCGCTCTGAAAGTCATAATTCAGGGTGTGCAAGATTAGAAAGGGTATTATATGCTTACTGAAAACAGCTTGATTTTGCATCTCGATACTTCGTGAAGCGACATAAATATTCTATAAATTCTACTACTCATCTAACTATCCTTCTATCATTAACACTTCTTCATTTCGAATCTATTAACACTCAGCGTAACAATTCTGGAAATAATGGATATAGCTATCCTTAATCTTCAGATTCAAGAGGCTTCGTCGGTTTTAAGGGTGGGTTGGAGAAGCCCAACCAGATCAGAAGTAGCAGAACCGACATAACTAGAACTAGATCAAGCAACCGTTCGATGCCCAAAGACTGTGCAACTAGGCCAAGGAGGAATGGCGCACCAGCGCCACCAAGTTGACCGACGCTAGCAGCAATGGAACAAGCACGCACTTGAAGGCTTTTCGGGAGCTGACTGGTTAACATGATGATTCCAGCAGGAAACATTGGTCCAAATGAGAAACCTATACTAGCTGCCAGTGATAAAGAGACAGCAACGTGGAAGTGGAATCGGAACAAAACCTGTGAAGCAAGTGATAGGATGATGTAGATGATGACGATCAGTCGAAGTCCGGCTGCTTTAGCCAAACCTAGTGTAAATCGACCGATGGACATTCCGCCCCAGAACATTGATGAGGTTAGGGCTGCAATATAAGTTGAACTATTTCGACTGCGGCTCATGAAGGTAACCAGCCAGTCAGTAAAAGATGCTGTCACACTGTTAGCAATCACATTGAAGGTTTCAATGAACATGTCACGCACTTTCGATGCCGACATAGCAAAGATAGAACAGCGCGCAATAGATGATCGGTCTTTTGCCTTCGGCAAGGGTCACCTCAACCTCAGACTCATGCGGCCTTGTTGTTACACGATACGCCTGGCCATCATCATGTCGAAAGGCGAACAACAAGGTGCAGAAGTCGATGCCAAAGGCACCTAGCTGTTGAAGTCGTTAAAATGGCTAAAGACATTAAGATTAATAAGTGAACAATATCTTACCATGATCATATAAAACATATTCCATCCAAATCCGGCCTTCTCTAGAGCTGCGACAATCATAGGACCAATAATACAGCCCACTGAATAGGATCCATGAATCAGGCCTTGGACGGCGTTTGTGTCGCGAACGTTAGCCGCCCAGGCACAGAACCCAGCATCAGAACATCCCGTGCCGATACCAAATAAAAAATAAGCAAGAAGTGCGATTGAGTATATAGGTTTTGTCGCAAGGATAGCAATACCCAAGATCTGTAGGCCGGCTGTTGTGAGGGCAAGCCCCCTTCGTCCGGCGAACAGGTGTATGCTCTCGAGGGTGGCGGCACCGAGCAAATATCCAATTACCTGCACGACAAAGATCCAAGCCACGGTAGCATCTTGTATCTTGTAATATGTCTCGAGCTGTCTTCAGAATCAGAAACGCGAAACAGAATTACGGACGCTTGGGAAACGACTGACCAGAGGAATCAGAGCCTGTAGATAAGGGAGATTAGCTATCGTAATATAAGCCCCCGGGTCAAGTCAAAGGTAAAAGGAGTAGAGACAGTACGTACCCCGATTGAAGCAGTATACAAGCCGATAGAACCAAAACAAATCATGACCGAGATAACCTTCACTACGACATGCTCTGACGATACGTCCTCATTTAAGATATTATCGCCCTGCGCTTGCGCATCTGTTGTACGCGCATCACCAAACAGTGGCTCACGCTCACCAGTACGATCGGATCCCTGTGACCTTGTCGTGGCCATTGCCGGATTGTGATGGCACAAAAGATCTGGAGGAGAATTACACCAAGTCAAAAGGGTTAGAGAGGCAGGGAGTCCGTACTCTTTTGGTTTTTTGCATCCCAATGTTGTTTAAGACACGGCATAAGTAAGAAAGAGCATCAAACATGGAGAGCAACAGACTAGCGATCTCGGCATATCATTCTTACTGCCAATTGGGTTAATGACGTGGGCTTACGTTATGTCATGCACAGACTGGGTCAAGATCTCGAGAGAATTCAGTACTGTACTGTATTTAGATATAATTACTTTTAAGATTATTAAATATTTAAAAAGGCTTATCATTATTTAATATTTTAGTTTAAGTTAGTATATGAACAAAATCTGATATACCGTACAATTCCACAAGGAGGTTCCTCTTGTAGTATTATCCCTAGCAGTATGTTCAGGAAGCCATAGCACACGTGCAAATCTTTATTTCTTGGATCGGTGGGTAATTGAAATATTACACCTGATTTAATTGAAGGCAAACTAGTAAATTTCATTGTCTCGGGAGAGGTAAAGTTGGATTCACCACTGAGAACCCTGCTGACGATTATATGCTTGAAGCGACAAACTCAGTAGACAACGTAGTCTATAGATATGCACCAACAACGCGAGTGAATGCTGTAGTCGCCTAGTATTTAATATTCTTTTATTGACAAATGTCCTTAAAAAGCCAAGCATACCTCTTAAGATTTGCTCGTTGTTAACTCCTCAATGACTTGCACCATAATGTTCATAGGGTCAAAAGTAGCCATCTCAGCCTTTAACTCTATAGATCTTTCCTTATACTTTGGGTTGGATATCACCTCCTCCACAGCAGCTGACACAGCGTCTGGGGTAGGTTCTGAAGTTTTTAAATTAAAACCAACACCAGCCCACTCAGCTCGAGCAGCAATTTCAGTCTTGTCTTCTGTAGCACCCCCAACAACTACCGGTGTACCATTAGCAATAGCGTGCTGAAGAGCACCGTAACCACCATTCGTAACAAATGCAGCGCAGTGAGGTAGTACATTATCAAAAGGGACGAAGTCTCCAATGCGAACATTAGCAGGGACTGGGGTACCTTCCGGAAGAGAAGCACCCCTTTTGCCCAACGCAACTACAACAATGATATCCTCGCGATCTTTAAGACCAATCATAGTTGGAATAACTAAATCTAAGAAGTTTACTGTAAGCGTTCCCTGGGACACGAGGACGACTTTCTTTGATGTATTGCTAGTGATTTCGTCCCACCAGGCTGGGGTGTCGGTAGAGGCATCCCGGTTTCCCTTGGCAAGACCACCGGAAAATATGATGCTTGGGGGAGCATCACTCCGGGGATACTCAACAGAAGGAATACACATTTGCAGGAAACGATCTGGGAGAAGGTACGCAGCATCTAAGAAGAATGGCAATCCTGCCACTTTTGCTCCAAGGCTTTCCATTATCTCTAGATATGTAGCCTGCGCTTTGCCAAACAGCTTCTCCTGAACATCTTTGTTCATGGCTTTGTTTCTCTCTCGACCTTCTGGGGAGCTATCTGGTGGCAGACCAGGACCGAAAGGAGGACAGTCAATACTTGAGAGGGCCAATGGAACGAGCCCTAAGTTGATGGTAGCCGTAGGATGGAGACCAGGGGAGCCAGTCATTACCGGCATCGATCCGAAAAATACGGTTTCACCCAAAAGAACGACCTTCCTGCCAGGGTAGTTATCATTAAGGGTTTTCAAGGCGATCTGCACAGCCTCGTGTTGAGATGGTATGCTCTTGACGAAGCATTCTTCCAAATCAAACGCCAGCTGAACAGGTCCTTGGGGCAACGCATCCCTGGCCGGCCATTTCGTTGGAATATCGACTTCGGTGTAGTCACCGTATCCAGAGAGTGGCACAAATGAGGCTCCGAGATCTTCGATGATGCCGCGATACTTGGATCCAGTTACGAATGTAACTTCGTAACCACGGGCGATAAGTTCTAATAGAAGTTATCAGAGGGGAAATTGAACGGGGGCCATAAGAGATTAGCAATGGCTGGAGAACCTACCCCTACCAGCGGCATGGAGCGGCATTAGATGGCCGTATATCGGGGTAGAGCAGATGAGAATGAGTGGTTTAATGTTGACTGCCATTCTGAAATAGATATTGAACGAACAGAAACAAAAGCGAGATAATTTAGGGAATTATGTAGATTGGTCAAGTCTTGTGAAGAGGTTGGAAATTGTGATAATAACTCATCCATCTGTTGAGCTGAAACTAGGTGAGCTTAGTCTATTAATACAGTACTTGCTTGCGTCAAAGCCTTCTCTCTGCAGACGCATGGATATGAACCCTGATTGCACGGATTTCTAGGTACTCCTAAGAATCCACAATAAAAGAATCCATTCGGTCTCCTGCATAATCAGTCTCGGGGTTTTCATGGTTGGCTGCGTGAGGTCGCAATAATCGCCCGGGGACGACTCGACCAGACTCACCAATCAGGGAGACTCTACCGTGTTTGCGACCAATCATAATGAAAGAGGGCCGCCCGATTAATTAGTAATAAATGAGTAATAACTAATAACTACAAGCAATCACTAATTACAGACGTAGAGTCTCAGCAAATGAGGCACAGCATCGTGATTAGTCATGTTGGCAGTGAGGTCAAGCTGAATGTCCGAACGTCTAATATGTGGCTGAAGGAAGCAGAGACCTTGACACTCGTTGACCACATCCACACATCCGCGTAACATATATCCACATCTACGAAAGAAAGGCTAGCACTGGTCAGTCGATTGCACGCTAACTCCCCTGCCAGGCATGGAAACAACTCAGACGAAGGCCAAGAAGTCTAGGAAATCATCAAAGCATTCAAGAACCGGCTGCGGAACCTGCAAGTACGGATCCGATGATCCCCCATACTTCCTACTCCTAGCTTTTCTGACAACCGATCAGGATTCGTCGGATTAAATGTGACGAAACTCGACCTGTCTGTTCTCGCTGCCGAAGCTTCGGAGTAGAGTGTGGTGGTTACCCACTACAGCCACGCCGCCCTAGATCTCTGTCCCAAGCTCCAGCCCTATTGCCTAAGTTGCCCACCAGTCAACCACTTCCTTCCTCCATCCACATGACTCCCTTTGAAAGGGCGGATGAAGCCAAGTACTATGACTCGTGGTGCACATCAACAGTGCACCAGGTCCTCCCTTATTGCCAGTATACGATGCATGCTTCCATGCTCTCAGGGGCATGTACCGAGCCTTCTATTCGACATGCTGTTGTTGCACTTGCTGCATTACATGAAGCCACTATAACGGTGCAGCAATCAAGATCACTCTCCTTCGATCGCTTAGGGCTAGTAGCCAACATGCATCACCGCCAGGCTATTAAGCATGTAAGTTGTCGTCGGCGAGCAAACTTCTTCTTATTCCGCACTTTCTGGGAAGATGACCTCTAAAACTTCCTTGACGAAGTAATTGCTGACTTTCTCTTTGTCTGCAGTACAGCAAGGCAATCCAGATCATGCGTAAAACAGTTGCAAGCGGGGCGCAAGACATGAGGACAACGTTGGTCACGTGTTTTATGATTTTTGGCTTCGAAGCCTTTCATGGAAACATTGCTTTAGCAGTCGCTCAAGTCCAGACGGGGATTGCGCTGATAGGAGAATGGAAGGAGAACTATCTTCTCCGTGGAACGCCATACTCTGCTCCCGACGAGGACGTGATAGAAACATTCCTCTGCCTGGAGATTCAGACGATGACTTTCCACGACAACCGGCCGTATGAAAGTCACGCAGTGTTAAGGAAAGAATACGCGAGTAAGGTGCAGAACATGCCTTCCTCTTTCTCGTCAATGTGGGAAGCTACAAAGTATTTCTACTTGGTGAAAAAGCATCTTGAGCACTTTCTGCATGTATCTAAAAGATTTATGAGCTTGTATCGTGGAGCTGGCGAGGACAGCTTAACAACCAGACATGGGAGAGAGAATCTACTGCAGGAGGCCATGTCATACCAAGCGTACCACCAAGAAGAGTTCAGCAGGTGGTATGCTTCTTTTGAAGCTCTCCTTAGGCAGTCTGATTTAGAAAATGACTCTGACGCTGCTGCAAGAGTGAATTATCTTCAGCTGCATTTTAAAGCCTCCAATCTCGTTTTGCAGACAGCGCTCGCTACTGACGAACTCATCTACGATGATTATACTGCCAAGTTCTCCGAGATCATTTCTTTAGCAACGGAGTTGATCGAGAAAGTGGAGAGCCGATCTAAGACGGCGAGATGGACATTCGATCTAAGCGTAGTCTTCCCTCTCTACTTGGTCGGGATTAAATGTCGATTCAGTATGATCAAACACCAAGCACTTGGTTTACTTCGTAGAAGTCAGAGAAGGGAAGGCATTTGGGATAATATCCTGGTCTGGAGAATAGTGAGATGGATTCAGAGTACTGAAGATGAAGCGATGGAAGGGGAATTGATTCCAGGCTGGGCTAGAGTGGAGGATGTACAGTCTTCTTTTGATGTGCAGGAACGCTATGTAGAAGTGAAATGTCAGCAGCGCTTGGCAGAAGGATCAGCGCTTCGAGAAAGGAGTATAAACATTGAGTGGTAAGATGGACACAATTTATTGCTAGAGGCAATGTTTAAGGGTAAGCTATGATTCGATAATCAAGTTAAGTTAAACCCAAAGATGAAGTTAATTGAACTGTAACAGAAACACAGATTTTATTCGTAGCAAATGATAAAGCCATAAAGTATGCTAAAGTAATTATGGCATAAGGCTATGTTCTTATGGGAAAATAAAGGGTTACAGTTTCTAGTCTCTTAACATCTTCATCCATATTAACTCACAAATCTAAAATCTAGCCTTTTGCTCCCTTTATCCGTAGTGGTAGCCAGGTAAAGTTCCTTCTCCTTTCACAAAGTTTAAGGTCAGCAAGTATAAACGATACAAATGGAGTTGCATAAATGTACCTCATCGCTCATAGCATCCCAGATCTTGTCCCGTTGCTTGTTGCGAAGGACGTAATACGTCTTTGTAGAAAGATACACCGCAATATTAAGGCATGTGATAGCTACAAGAATGCGGTTGCCACGACGGTCTGCAATATATGTTAGTTAAGAAGTCATCGGCTACTGAGTATTTAACATACACAAGGGCTTATCATCTGCACGGTAGATATTCGCAGATATAATCGAGGATAACTGGACCATCATACTATAGTGAGATATGTCAACCGGAAGTTCAATATAATTTCGATGCCATTTCCTTACTTGTATGCCGCAGCAGAAACCGTTCTTGTACGAACCGTATTAGAATTACGGCTAGTCCAACCAACTTGCATAGGATGGGCTGCCAGATTATCAGTGTCCAGTGCCTAGAAGATGACAAAATATAAGGAGACGAACGGGTAGGGTATGAAAGAAGCACAGTGACTAGTGCATAGGATCCCCATTTGTTTGTTCCCTCTGGGAGAACCGAAAGGGCTATTAAACAAGGCAGAAACCAGATTTGTGATACAAGACCTAGGAATGCTCTTTGTTTAATATAAGTCTCCGATAGATAGGTCAAAATCAACATCTGCTCAAATATTAGCAGTTATCAATATATTGTATAACGATGAGCGTTAGGTACGTTGATGGTTGTCCCAATCTGAGCTGGAATACTGAGGAGATTAGAATTGAAGGTGTCGAATCCTAATGATCTTAACGTAAGAGTCAGGTACGTGTCTGGTGGGCTACCCGGTATGCCAAATAGCATCCCTATAATGTATATCGGCCAGAGGTCGTAATCAGACAAAGATTCCCAAAGTAGTTTGGGAGTAATTGCCTGTCGATTATGCATATCTCCCTAAAACGTGTTTAGTTTCTAAAGGAAACCTTTCAATTCAAGCTGCCCTACCTTTGAGGGATCGTCACGCAAGATACGATTCACCAGTATCTTCTCTTCTCGCTCAGTAAACCATCCATTAGGTCTCCACCAAGTTTTTGTCTGGGTCGGAGACGGAGTCATCATGAAAATAGACCAAATGCCAATAATGAGAGTGAAGACACCCTCTATTAAAAATAGCCATCTCCAGCCTTCAATTCCATGATTCCCACGGAGATGAAGAATTCCATAGGCTAGCAGTGGGGCGACGACATCAGTCATGCGATTTGCCATCCAGAACAAAGCAAGTCGAAAGGGGAGTTCTGTGCCTTTGAAAAAGTATGACTTGAGTTGCATCAGCAAGGTGCCAAAATCAATAGTTGAAATCTTCTTACGAGATAGAGACAGACATCGGGAATGAATCCTCCCTGGAGAATTCCAAGCAATGCCCTCGTAGCAAGGAATGATTTTTTACCCTTTAACCAGAACTGCGAAGTTGCAACGATACTCCATAGAATCATTTGAGCCGGGATCTAATCCAGTAAGATATTTTATCTCCTCGTATGAATGCTAGTTGCACCTACCCATCGATCAGGACCTAAGAGATACAAGTTAGGAGTGATATAATGATGAATTGAGAAGAGGGAAGTTACCCAATTTCTTGCTTACTAATTGTGAAGGCAGCTCCGAGACCAGGAATACTGAAGTGAAGATAGTGTTCCCAAGATTGTAATCTTCAAACTGTCAGCAACTGATATACAATCTTGCATTAAACTCTTTTGGTACCATTTGTATTAAGACCTAAATCCTCAAGAAAGTTGTCGGTATTTGCTTGGCTAAGGTTGCTTCGGTCTAAGCACAAGGCAAAAAATGCAATACAAGACCATGCCGTCACTTTCCAATCAATCTTTCTGATAAGGGGCTGCTAGTGCATCAACTCTCTAGTCAATAATAAGAAAACATACTAGTATACTCACAAGTTCCTCTGCCCACGTCCACCTCTCATTAGGGTCAAACCGATGGAGGTTCTCGTATCGTGGACTTGGTTGGAAATACCTCGCCAGCTCGGGATCATCAAATACCGATGGTTGTGTAGCAATAGCGTTGAGGTCATGGTTTTCCTTGGCTCGCAGCAAAACCATCAACGCAATTGGTGGAGGATCTGAAGGTTGCAAGGCTTCAAGTCGACGCTGGATCTTTGCCTTTTCATCAGCCCTGCGCTCTTCATCTGACGTAGAGTCTGATATTGGAACTGAGACAATTGTCATTGCATTCTTCTCCAAGTCCGACATGTTGTTACAGTTTTGTTTAATCGTTCAAATATAAGTTTGTTGCAACAGAATGAAATCAAAAGCAGAGATCCGAACATGCTTACCACAACCAGGGAGTGAATCCTCACCACAGTATATATACTCTAAGGATTAGCATTATGTTTAAGAATGATGTGATTACTTTGCTACATTGCATATTAATACTAGCGGCTTGGACGTCTCCCAAGTTTGAGAGTAGAAAATACCGAATGCTGCCGGTCTAGCCATTGGGAGCTGGCTAATAGAAGCACTACTACACAAACCGCAGATCGCTGCCGCGGAGATATGCACTGATAGCACATAAACGATAGGACACCAAGACAAAAGCAAGTTGCCGTCCAGCCAGAGGGTTACAGTGATATTCAACTAGGGAAGTCTCAAAGCTCTAATGAACGAATGTCGGTTCTTCATTGTTAAAGAGATTCGAAAAACATGTTATGTAGGCATATAGAATAAATATTGAAATTTTATATTCTCGTTAGTTGGCTTTAATTTGAGATGATATAGAATAAAGTGTAGTGTCGAGCATTAATGCTTATGAGAAGTTTTCTACATTGCGATATCTCATGGGTTAATTTGCGTCATTCAGGTCCCCCCCCATTCTCTAGGATATGGCGAATCAACACCACAAAAGACTACGGTACTTTCATAACTTTCCATTCGAGGCTTGGGTTGCATTATTATAACTGTAACTTTCTAATCTGAAAGAGACATTTAAATGATAATTGATGAGATATTGTAATATACTATGATTTATGGTCCGAGACGTATAACACTAACTCGTTAACAACATCTCAACAATTCATAGTTCATAATTCATCATCCATGTTATTCTACTAGGCAGAAATATCCAATTCACTCTAGCTATGGTTCAAACGAAGTTGTAAGTAATCACTGAAGATTGTTTCTTGAAATATCGAGAGGACAACAGGATGACATTCGACAGGTATTCGCGACACAAGTATCCATTTTCAAAACCACCAATAAACAATAGCTAATAAGAAACATAGATCTAGTGACAATCAAACGTCACATAACGAACAGTGTAAATGTATCCAGAATGGGAATATTCATGATAGTCGAGACCCCGAAGCACAAGACGGGAATGTATGGAGTAGTTGCCCCAGACCCGACCTCCCGGCTGATTCATCTCCATTTCCTTTTGCAGACGCGTTCCACGACGGCACGGAATCCTTCAAGAACTACCTCATCAGCCTCAGGGGCAAGCAGCAGGAGTTCAGCTCGACGCCATTGTCAACCTCTCGCGCTTCTCAACGCCCGCGGAACCTATCCACATTGTCGTCATAGCTAATTATGAAATAAAGGTAAGTGTAAAAAGGACGTAATAATACTTTAGCATAAGATTAAAAACCTTAATATAGCACTACCATTTAAGATAGGATATGAGGAACTTATAGGTCCATTTTCACAACGGAGTTTCAAAGGAGTTATTGAAAGCTTTCTAACGTGAAGTAAGTATAGGGTAAATGAGGAGAAATAATTGTGAGATTTGCTTTTATAAACAGAACTTGATCTCTGTTAGAGTAATTTACTGTGTTTGGGGGTTACTTAGCTTACAGACTAACTGTAACTAGCATATATGCCTTTATAACGTTAGTTAAAAGGAGTAAAGAGTNAAAAAAGCAAAAAGGATAAAAATATAAAAGTAATTATCCGCTTAATTTATATCTCTTTTCAATCTTAAGTCAACCAGTGTTCATTCCAACAACCCTTCTTACTATACTACAAGTTAATTCCACCATACACGCAAAAGAGGTAACGTATCAATTGCCCCTCACTAACAATATAAAACAATATATCTATTAATATAATCGAAAAATACCGAAACCAGTTGACGCCATTACCGCACCCACCCTTCCTTCCTCATCTCCTCCCCCGTCCACTCCTCCAGCCTCTCTGCAAGCTTCTCATCCTTCGCCGCACCGCTCTGCCACCTGGGCTCCCCAAACCGCCGGAAAATCTCGAAATACCCGCCGCTCTGCTCCGCCTTCATATCGCGACTCGCCGCACAGAACAAACTGGTCCACGACCCCTTATCAGCAGGCCAGATCAATCCAAACATGCGTAAGACCGATAAAATACTCATCGTGATTCCCCCCACCGACGTGGCGAGGTTCGTCTGAACCACACCTGGATGCACAGACGACACCCAGATCTCGCCCTCCCCGTTCCGCGCACTGGGAGAGCCGGGGCCGTACGTCTTGTGCAGGGTCTTGGTTTGCAGAATGTTGGCGAGCTTGCTCTGTCCGTACCGCGACCACGGGCCGCTGTCCTTGAGAGATAGGTCGTTGAAATTGATGCCGCCCTTGGGTGCGCTCAGGTGGCCCGAGGAAGTGAGGTTGACGATGCGCACGCTGCCGGGAGGAAGCGCCTTGGCGGTCCGCAGCATTAGAGGAAGTAGGTGCTCCGTCAAAACCCAGTGCGCGAGGTAGTTGGTCTGCCACTGGGCCTCGTGGCCATCCTTGGTCATTTCGAAGGGCGTCGCCATGATACCTGCGTTGTTGACCAAGCCGTGCAGGGCTGTTTCGAGGGTGAGGAAGTGCTTGGCGGCCGCGACGACGCTGGTCAGGTCCATGAGGTCCATTTGCAGGAGGTCAATGTTGGCTGAGGGGTGCATTTTCTTGATGTTGGCGATGGCTGCTCTGCCCTTCTCAGGGGATCGAGCACACATGTAAACCTGGGCGCCGTGTTCTGCGAGATGAGCTACGGTGTAGTAGCCTCTGTAGTTTTGGTGAGATCAGTGATTCGGGCTTCGTGGTGAGAGGGGAGATGGGAGACTTACATGCCGGAATTCCCACCTGTGACTATGAATACTTTGCCCTTGAGATCAGGGAGAGTGTCAGGATGAAATGTCATGTTCAAATGAGTACGTGTGAAGATGTAATATTAAACAACAGATGATTCAATGTCTTGGATTGAGTTCGATGTTCTTGATGATACGAAAAAATGCGTCGAAATGAAGGTGTTGCTACGATCTTTATATTGCTCTTATTGAACCATATCGGAGATACTTGCATCTTGGATGTTATTCCAAGCATCAGCTTCGGACATATTGAAGAGACGGACCCAATAGGAGTGAGCAAGTGAGCCAGCTGCATAAATCTTTAGCTACTGTCCAAATTAGCTACAATCCCCTTGGGAAATCATAACGTTGCGTTTGCCACTCAAGTCAGTGGTCGGGTTAGGGTTGTGATGCTGGAGTCATAGCCTTGTGACCCGGGTCCAGAATGTGAGCAGGTTGCATGACGCTAAAACTGCTCAAGTTAACACTGTACTAGTGACCAATAATATAATGCCATATCACTAACCCCTGTCTGTCTGCGCCTCAGCTAGTAATGCTCGGCCTCAGGCATATCAGTTCCTCCGTTCCCGAATGTGTCAGAACTTGTCATTCATCACCACTTTCATCATCACCGCAATTCCAACGTCCGCTAGCATCATGATTAGTACCCGTCATCAGCCTGCAAATTCAATAGCACCATGCATCCAACTCACGTCGATGACACAATTGGTCGAGGTACGTACCAAGCCGCCTTCAAATCACCAAAACGACATGACTTGCTCATCACCGCGTACAGGCGATAGGCAGGGAAGACGACTGGACTGGGACCAAGGATGCCGCAGCACGCAGACGGGCACAGACTAGACTCAACACAAGGGCATACCGTAAGGGCCTTTTTTTCTCTCTCGTCTAAATCAGGAATCAAGACCAATCCGATCACGGGGTACGAAACTAACAGCCCGGTAGGAAAACGTAAAGCCCTAGCCAAGAAAGCTGATGAAGCATCCAGTGCCGCAATCGGGACACGGATCAAATCAGAAGCGCTGGTGGAATGCTGGGACAATGAGCAGCAATCCGTCTCCATCGTCCCAGCATCCCGTATCAAGCAACTATACAATGCGAGAAATCCATTGCTGCCAAATAAACCGAGAAAAGAGAAGTTTAACATTTTCTTCCCCCTCTGTCCAGACCACCTCATCACCCTCCTCCAATTCAATGCCCTCCGCGCCCTGATCGTCAACCGCACTCTGATCTCCGGCATCCTCGCCACGCCGCTCGACTGTGATGAAGAAGTTATCCACGTCGTCCCTTACCCTACCAAGCCCAAACTACTCCCTTCAACACTCCTGCCCACCACCCTTCAACAAACAGTGCCGCACGGCGACTGGATCGACCTGTTCCCATATCCCGAGGGACGAGACCGCCTGATCCAGGCCGCCGGCACCTTCGACGANGGACGAGCTGKGGACAAGACAATGATGAAGAGAAGAATTCGCCATCCATCATTCCGACGGCGCGAGTCATCGTAAAGGGAGAGAGAGAAAGAGAAGGAGAGCGTTGAGCCACAGTCAATAATCTGCACGGCAAATGCACGATTGTATCACAAAGTATGTACAGTAGCTGATCCATCTTATCTCTCTCTCCGCTATCTCAAGTACAGCAACCGGTAGGATATGTACTCCGCCGTACGGTTGATGCATCCATCTCGTGCAGGAACGTTCAAAGCGACTTAGAGCAACTCCTGCTCTTCAAAACTCCTCGGAATCCGCAAGGATGGCAGAGATTTGCATGCTGCCTTTGGCCGCCCCAGGGATCCGATCTACACGCGCAATTGCGTCTACCCGTGCGCCTTCGAGGAGCGCCGACGTCAACATTGCCATCCCCACGGTCCAAATGATCCAATCCGCTTCCACGCAAAGCCAACCCGCCACCACGCTACCCGCCCTCCAACCCCATCCACACGCATCCACATCGCCAACGATCGCAGGGCAGCAGCAGCAGCGAGAAAAAGAAGAAAGACGGAAGAACAGCAAACCAGCAAAACCAGCAAGCACGCTTGACCTGATGCGGCCACGCGGAATACCTCGCAGCCCGTACCTAGACCGCAGGCAGAAGAAGCTCCCGATCGCTCCCGGCGCAGCTCGCGCTCTTCCGTGTTGTTTTCGCCGCAACGACTCCAGCTGCTCCCCATCCCTCGCCTATGCCCCAGCCGCCCCTCCCATTGGCCTTGCCGCCCTCGAGCGCCCTCCTCTTCTCCACAATCCCCTTCACTCGCCCGCCAGAATTCGGCCCAAGCTGGTCCCAGCACGAGCAAGCACTTCAGCACGATCCCGTATCAAGAGCCGAACCCTCGACATGTCTGCTCCTATATCTACTCTCAGGCCCGCGGCCGATCCTGTGTCCAGACCTGCTTCTCCTTATCCTGACCCAAGACAACTGGGCCCGCGTTCCAAGCAGATTGCCTCCTCTACTTCCTCCTTCCACCGAGCACATATTAAGATAATGTGAGCTTTCCCGTCCCTCTTGAGGCACCCTAGAGTGCCCTAGAGGATCTGAGTGTTCCCGGGCTGCTCCCTGGCCGTCTCTCTCGGAGCAGCCTCTCTTGGGATCAACCTTCGAATCTGCCATGGGATTTTGGGCTAATAATCTTCCTTCCATCTAGGATGTCGAACCCAAGCGTAAACCGCACAAGTCAGTAGCCCCCAGCTCTTGAGCTCTCCAGAAATCACTATCTTCAAAAAGGAAGCTTTCCATGCTAACGTGGAATTTACCCCAGGCTTGCACCCAGGTGGTGTTGTACCTCATCAGGAGCACACCGAGCTCGAGCAAGAACTCCATGACAAGGCTCACATCGACTATGACCGTGTAGCAATCGTGAGTCTTCGTCACTGAGAAAGACAACTATCCAACCTTCACCGGCTAATTCTTCTATTCTAGGTCCCTAACCCATGTACTTACAACCCTATTGCCCTGCTACTTTATATCACATCACCTTTGCTGACACGAAACCAGCTGTTGCTGCTCTTTACGAAGATGCTCTCGTCTACGAAACCGGCTCTGCCGTTACCTCCTCTGGTGCCCTCACAGCATATTCAGGTGCAAAGACCGGACGGTCACCTTCAGACAAGCGTATTGTCAAGGAGCCAACTTCAGAGAAGGATATCTGGTGGGGGTAAGTGCAATCATCACAGTTTACTATCAGCACTCGTAGCTAATTTCTCCATAGACCTGTTAACAAGCCCATGACTCCTGATGTAAGGATTATTTCCTGTTCTCAGCCTTGCCTACTGTTTTCCCCCCACCTTCCCATTTCATTTTTTATTACTTTTATTCTCCGGCGTAAAAATCGTCATACAGCGTGATATTTACCTCAATTCATGGTTTTACGGTTCTCTGTCCACAATTGGCAAAGCCCCAATATCAGCACCCGACTTTCCCCTCTCTTATGCAAAAGGTCTAACGTCATCGCCTGCGCATCTTCCCCGCACTTTTTTCTGCCGTGGCGTTTCACCGCTTCCGAGATTTGGGGTTGGCCTCGGCCATAGAAATATCCGGAATATCACGTGACAATTTTACTAACTGGGAAACATCACAGGTCTGGCGAATCAACCGCGAACGAGCAATCGACTACCTAAACACAAGAAACCGCATCTATGTAGTAGACGGTTACGCAGGATGGGACGAGAAATACCGAATCCGAGTCCGAGTCGTCTGTGCTCGTGCCTACCATGCTCTCTTCATGCGCAACATGCTCATCCGACCACCACGGGAAGAGCTCGCTCACTTCCAACCCGATTACACCATTTACAATGCTGGTTCTTTCCCAGCAAACAGATACACTGAGGGTATGACCTCTGGAACCTCCGTCGCCATCAACTTTGCCGAAAAGGAGATGGTTATCCTTGGTACCGAGTACGCTGGTGAGATGAAGAAGGGTGTCTTCACCGTTCTCTTCTACGAGATGCCAGTTAAGCACAATGTCCTCACCCTCCACTCTTCCGCCAACGAGGGCAAGAATGGTGATGTCACCGTCTTTTTCGGTCTCTCCGGTACTGGCAAGACCACCCTGTCAGCTGATCCAAACCGTGCATTGATTGGTGATGACGAGCACTGCTGGAGTGACCGTGGTGTCTTCAACATCGAGGGAGGAGTAAGTATTCTTCGGGCTGTTTTTATGCTATAATAGTACGGTTCTAACAGTAAGACAGTGCTACGCTAAGTGCATTGGTCTCTCCGCCGAGAAGGAACCAGATATTTTCGGCGCTATCAGATTCGGTTCAGTCCTTGAGAACGTTGTCTTCGATCCAGAGACTCGTCTGGTTGACTACGATGATTCTACCTTGACTGAGAACACTCGCTGGTATGTTTTTAACCTCAAATAATTTTTAGACTTTGAAGTCAGCATTACTAACTACTTCTCAGCGCTTATCCTATTGAATATATCAGCAACGCCAAGATCCCATGTCTATCTCTAAACCACCCAAGCAACATCATCCTCCTCACCTGCGACGCCCGCGGTGTTCTCCCACCCATCTCTAAGCTCAACTCCGCCCAAACCATGTTCCACTTCATCTCCGGTTACACCTCCAAGATGGCTGGTACCGAAGTCGGTGTCACAGAGCCACAAGCAACCTTCTCCTCCTGCTTCGCTCAGCCATTCTTGGCACTTCACCCAATGCGCTACGCTAAGATGCTAGCTGATAAGATCGAGCAGCACAAGGCTAACGCCTGGTTGTTGAACACCGGATGGGTTGGAGCTGGTGCCGCCACCGGTGGCAAGCGTTGCCCACTGAAGTACACTCGTGCTATCCTCGATGCCATCCACTCTGGTGAGCTCGCCAAGGTTGAGTACGAGACCTACGAAACCTTCAACTTGGCTGTTCCCACAACCTGCACTGGTGTTCCATCTGAACTGCTCAACCCCAAGAAGGCCTGGACTGCTGGTGATGAGAGCTTCAAGAATGAGGTTACGAAACTTGGCGGTCTCTTCCTTGAGAATTTCAAGAAGTACGAGTCTGAGGCTACCGAGGAAGTGAAGCTGGCTGGACCGATTATCTAAGTGCGTATTAAAAGGGGTGTGTGGTTAGATAAGGCTAGGTTGAGAGTTTATTGCACCGCGAGGTCTTTGAACATCATGGGATATGATTTTGAACCGCTTCATATTTGCGATGGACGGCGTTCATTTGGTACTTAGGCACATGGGCCCTTGTTCTGTAATTGTATTTCATGCCCTTGAAAGGGTAGAGAACAAGTGAAAAGGGAGATTAGAAATAAAATTGATATTCACATGAAAGTATTACATGTTTGTGATACTGCAAGTGATAGATAGTAATTGGAGCAGTTCGAAGTAAAATGCAGCCAATGACCGAGAATTGGGGGGTTTAGGGGTGGCAAGAGTCAGAACACAATTGATCTTTGTGAGATGCTTGAATGGAATATCTCATGATAATGATGAAGATCCACTGAGTATTAACCAAGCAGGATGATAACTGACATCTCAGATCGCTCCATGTACATAATACCAATGAGCTATTAATTAATTGATGAATAAGGCATAAATAATAAATGAAATGAATTAATCGGATTGGACTCTTTTCTTTTATGCTCTGCCCAGGTGTTGCACGAGCATTGGTCGAGAAACGGCCAACGCATACAGTCGGGAAGTCCGCCGTCGCTCACCCGCCCCACCGCCTTGCAGAACGCTGAACGTCGAACGAACCTCAGTCCAAAGGAAAGCCCAAAAATATTACACCCTTCAACCACACAACGCAGAGCCAGATGCCGATGCCTCAATCGCCACCATAAAAACATCTACACCTCGCAAGATGCCATCGCAGCATTCACAGCCTCAGCTGCAGAGGCCCCCTCTCGGTGCAACGCGCTCAACAGACTCCAATCGCAGCAACACCGACTCGCCCTCCTCCACACCTCCACAGCACCACCACAAGCCCAAACCCGCTGCGAAACACGCTCACGTTGTCGGCGCAAGTCGAATGCACTCCAGAGTTCCATCTACCAAGGCGCTGCATAAAACCCACTCCAAGGTGCACGCCAATGAATACACGCTCTCGCACCCCGATCTGAGAAAGCTAGGCAAGAATGCTTCCTCCTCGACAAGCCTAAAGAAGAACGTTTCCCACAGCAATCTCAAGCGCAACCGATCCACAGCAGACGTCCCTGTGACCAGGAGCAGATCTGATTCCGGGCACGAGAAGAACAAGAAACCACCGACGTCGGTTCACTTTGAGATTGGAGATTCCAACGAGGACGGTGAAGCAGACGGCGACGGTTGGGAAGAAACTAGCTCAACCGCCTCTCCTACGTTATCCCGAAGTGGGCAGTCGAGTGCCAAACCTGGTGCAAGCGCGAGTAATTCACGTTCTCATTCTGCGCCTCAATCGCCGACAGCGAGAAGTCATACGTCACCTTTAAACCCGAATAACACAGAAGCGAACAAAACGGCGGCGAATGGAGACCGAGATCTTGAGGGAGAGAGACAAACGGCGCGGCATATAGCAGATGCGAAGGCCATCACAGAACGATTACTACAACGTACGCCGTCACTGAACACCACTAAGATGTCGTTAACTACTGCTACTCCTACGTCTACACGCCCGAATACGGCTACTATCAATAACGATGCAAACCAGATAGGAGGTCTCAATGGCGCTGGTGGTGGTGGCCCACCATATAATAATGGCAGTGCAGGAAGCAATGAACCTCTCGTCTCGAGATTCGTAACTGGTTCAGGCACGCCTGGTGATTCTCCTTTCCTCACCTCTAACACTACAACCACTAGCTCCAAAACCCCTGCCTCACCTTCCGTAGCCAGTGATCCCAAGCCAGACGAGGGACCTAAACGTGCACGATCAATGGGAAACTTGAATAGACATTCCTCACAGAGCTCCGAGGAAGAAGACAACATCTCGGCCCTCGCGCCCCGATCCCGAAAATCCTCCCACGGAGGCGGCCCTATACCCGGATACCACCCCCCGCAACAGTCTCGCACGCAGCAGAAACTGTGGCTCCAGCGCGCCTCATCCAATATCGAGCCCCAGCAACTTCCTCCAGGTCAATCCGGCCTCGGTCTCGGCGGTCTAGGACTCCACGGCGGCATCGGCGCAACTGGTCTAGTCGGCGCGGTCGGTGGAGGGAGTTATGATGGACGCGATCTCAGAGTGAAGTTACAGCTTGAGCGCACAGGGCTAGAGTACCTCGTCGTACGTCGATATCAGGACCCAGTTGCGAAGGCGCTACGACGGTTACGTGTTCTCGAGGTCTTTGATGGGAACAGAAAGATCCCGTCTGGATCTGCTTCGGTGAAGAGTGGATCTCTAGGGAAAGCTGCTGCTAGGAGGAGTATGGGACCGATGCCTCATGCTAGTACGAAATCTGTTACGGGGGTTGATGGAGTAGCGACGCCGGTTCGGTTGAGTTATGATGGGTCAAGGTTGGCCAGCGTGAGGGGGAGTCATGAGGATGGTGGAGCTAGTGCCACAACACAACAACAGCAACAGCAGCAGGAAGATGATGGGACTAATGCTTTGCTTAGGAGGATTTGGGAGAAGAGTTATGAGCTTGTGGGGAGTGCTGAGTAGACGAGGATATTTCTCGCTCTGTTTTCCCCCCACTTCCTAATAAGACTCATAGGGGGAGAGATGTGTAGTTTTTTGACACTCAGAGTCACATACACACATTATTTTGCTCTCTCCCTGCCTCTTTCCCCCATGAATTATATGTTCTATACGNTTTTTTTAATACCGTCTGTTCTCTCAACACGACCACCGAAACTGGAGCCTGGAACTCCCTCATCGGCGTTCCCTTTTTTCTCTTTCTTCTTCTTCTTACTTTCCCTCCTTCTCTCTCTCCCTCTCTCTTCCCTGGTGGAATGGGACTGGGGT
The DNA here is from genome assembly GCA_002812745.2 of Scytalidium lignicola. Taxonomy (NCBI): domain Eukaryota; kingdom Fungi; phylum Ascomycota; class Leotiomycetes; genus Scytalidium; species Scytalidium lignicola. The sequence continues at coordinate 29,580 of NCSJ02000012.1, forward strand.
TCTAGTTTTTACATGGGGGAATTTTTCATAAACGGGAGAATTTTGGGAAATTGGGAGAAATTTTCTTTCTATAAACTTTTTAAGATAGACTAGGAAAGGGAGGGGAACCGGCGACGTTTTTATACNTTTTTTTTTTTTGTTTTCTTTCTTCTTTTTATGGTTCATGGGTATGGCGTCTTTTATTAATTTTTTTCCTTTTTAAGCCCTTGTTACCTCCTTAGGAAAAGAGGAGGGAGGGGCTTGAATGTGGGCTTTTTTTTTTTTTTTTTTTTTGNTGAGTATTGATGGATGAGAAGGAATTCAGATAAGTGGGAGTTGAATAAGTGAGTNCTCAAGCGAGAGAAAAAAGATAAAACGTTAGCAAGGGCAGACAAGCGAGAAGAAAGCGCTGAAGATGGATGGGAGTTTTAAAACCCCTCCGCGGTATACATACGTTACACAAACATATCGCCATTGGCATTGGCATTGGCATTACAAGTACATACATACATATAACTGGGCTTCTTTCCTTGGAGGTGTTAAGGGTTTTTCTTTCATCAAGAAACTTGGTTGGGGGTTAGAAATGAGAAGAGATTAGAAAGCGAGTTTGGAAAGAAGACCTTTTATATATATAAAAAGTCTTTTTAACTTTCCACAAAAAAAAAATCGCAACAAACCAAACAAGCAACAATGATAGCAGAATAAAAAGTGCTTTTCCTTCTTGCATTCAACTACTTATTTGAAGTTTTAAGCCAAAGATATATATATCTATGCATACAAGGGAATAATAAAAACGCACACACGAGCAATTGAACAAAACTTCCATCATCAACTAGGCCATCACCTAAATGGTGATGGCGACCCTCCAAAGACACTTCCCGATGACGCCTTCCCAGGAGTCCATCCCGATCCTCCAAAGGGTTTCCTAACGGGTGTAACTGGACCTTGCGGAGATTGTCCCTGTGTTAATCCTTGCCCCGTTGCAGCAGCTCCACCTATACCTCCTCCAGCACCTGCACCACCATCATTTAAAATGGGTGGCGTCTCCGTTCTCTGGATAACCACACCCTCCTTCTTCGGCGCAGGGGCCTTGTAATTCAAGTCCCTCCCCGTGCGATAAATATCCTGCAGGATTGTCTCTAGCACGCCTGCGTCCTGGAACTCGAGGTACTTCTTGTACAACTTAAGTGCGGTTCTCGCGTCCTCGATACTATCGTGCGTCTCGAGTTGAATGTCTTCTTTGAGTAAGTACCAGGCGAGAAATGCTAGTGAGAGCTTGCGTAATCTCGATTTCAGGAAGAAGCAGTCGATAGTGTCGATTACTTGCGTTTTGGGGATGTGGATGTTGGCGACGCGGAAGTCCTGTTTCAGTCCGTGGCCGAGGAATTTACAGCCTAGGTTTAGGAGGACCCAGAGTTTTTTGTATGCGATCTTCAAGGGGACGAGGTTGTGTTTTGATAATCGAGGATCGAGATCGCCGTAGACTATACCGGAGTATGAGGTTAAGTAATCTACGATGGGCTCTTTAGAGGTGATGTAGTCGTCTATAAATGGGAGGCCTTCGTCTTCGCCAGAGCCTCGGACAACGGATACCCGAGCTAAGGCATATACTATTGGACGGATTGTCTCGCGCTCGCCGTCAGAATTCATTTCGATTTCTGGTTGACGGACTGCGACAAATTCGGTGTCGAGAGCAATAATTGTGCCCTCGGTTGGGGCTTCGCGCTGAGCATCCAAGGGGCGGTATGTTCTCTCCCCTGGATTAGTGCTGCGAATAGTTAGATTGTACGATTAATGTCACACCACTGAGGGAATGCTTACTTGCGATCGATAAACAGCAGAGAAGTATCTAGGTTCATCTTCCAAGTATTGTCGATGCGGTTGTTAGCGGCTTTGATCTGATATGTAATTACGGAAGGCATCTTCCAAGAGGCATTGAATGATAGGGCTTCCTCCGCCTTAATAGGTCGAACAAGGAAGTCATTGAATAGATGCCATTGTGGCTCTGTAGGCGCAGCCGGCTGAGAGTGAGCAACTAAGATTATTAGCAAGGGCATACAAACCTAAGAGGGGTTTCATACCGTCGACTAAGGATACTAGGTGGGATTTCTGATGTTGTCCACTATCAATATCCGCAGCAACTCCAATGAGTGAATACACCACAATGTTATGGATTCCTCTTTGCAGGTGTAGTTTTAAGTCATCTCCTTGATAGCAAAAGAACTGTCCCTGATCAAGGATAACGCCTATTTCATCAGGAAGCCATCCTGGTGTAGCCCAATACTGTTTCGCTTCAGGGCTATTGGCAGCTGCATTAAGCATTAAAACAGCAGGAACACTGTGGATCGTCTTCCTAGTTGCCAATGACTGATAGCGTTGACATCTACTGCACCATCCTCTACTTGTGGTTTCACGTTCTATACTTGCCTTTAAGACTTGGGAGAATGAAGGTTTAACAGTCCTTGCATTACGTACACCCATTTTCTAGAATAGTTTAGCGACGTTTACAATTAGCGGGAATATGATCACTTGCCTGTATTGGATATATAAGCTCATTGACATAAGTTGTCCCAGGTCTGGTATGCTCGCTTCTACAATTCATACACCGGATGGCAATTGTAGCCGAAGTAGCTAACACCTGGCCTCTCGTAAGTAATCCAGCTATAATTCTATGGATTCACACTCACCTGGTCAAATGCATTTGCATGAGGTGGGATACTTCTATAATCTTGAGTGATCCGTTCTAATAAAAATCGATTTAACCCCTGAAGCATGGTTGTTAGTGGTGTACCGGTGCTGTCTTCTTCTAACAATCCTAAAGGCCCAGCTGTTGTTGTACAGTTAGCGTATCCATCTGCATATTTCTTACAATTTCTCACCTTGAGGATGACTGCTGAATGTCTTAAGTAGATTTGTAGCTTGGCAGATTGATCCCTCAGCCTTCTCAAGCATATCAAACAGGAAGCCCATCTCACATAAAAGGCACATTTCATTAGCACATGATGTCGCGGCGTGTTGGAGTGCAAAGTTGCGGATCAAAGGAGTAAAGTGCATGACTTGAAGAAGGGGATTAGCGTATGAATTAGAGATATGGATTTCCAGCCCTGAGTATTGGGTTTTGTTGTAGAATCTATAACCTAATTAGTTGTAATTGCAAATAATGATTCAATATTAGGCCTACCCGAAATCAAAATCATCCACTCCAAATTTGCTGTATTTAATCTCCACATTTCTATACATAACAGGAACTTCTGCTTTCAGACTTGATAACTCCAAGGAACTAATAGCATCTGAAACGTCACTTATTCGCCGTTCGGAGGATATATCGTTCACAGCTTCCCTAGCTTTCTCACTAAGAAATTTCGGAGCTTGCAAGCTAGCAGAGCTTTTTTCTGTCACTCTAGTATTTTCTGTCTGGTTCCTCTTTGTGGTCCGAGGATTCCGTCCATAACCGCCCCATTCTGTGGTTTTCAGGGAGGATATGAACTGTGGATCTAATTTTGACGGAGGAGCACCAACTTCGGAAACCATATGACTTGGCCATGCTGATAGAAGGACTTCACGGTAGTATGGCATACCGATGCTGTTTAAAGGTCTATGGGGAGTTAGGCACACTCTTCTACTAATAAAGAGATATATGGCTTACGTATCAACACTCCAATCGAGCATTGGATGTGTCTCTTCTGGGTCTGTAAATTCAACAGGGTTGCTTAGCTCTGCAAACCGTATCCTAGAGGGTGAACCCCAAAGATGGATATTGCATTCCGCATCCGCTAAAGCGATGGCTTCCCCTGATGGCGCAATCTCAATCATACTTAGATAACTCAGTACATTGGCCTGTCTCACGTTACTTGTATTCACATTCATCAGATCAACAAGATGTATCTGACCAAGCTGTGACACAACAATGCTGGTTGTAGACATTCGCGGGTGCATTCGAACATAAGCTGCTCCTGCTGGAAAGGGGATCGGGGGGAGCGAAATCATTCGTTTGAGGTCGAACACATTAACCAGCGGGTCAAGCATGTATGACTGCTGCTGGCGAAGAGAATAACCACAAGTTACTATAAAATCATGCTGTGCATCCATATCGTTAATGAGCGAGGCGTGAGCATTCCAGGTCTTGATGATATTAAGGGTTATCGAATCCAGTATATTAACAGTGCCGGTTTTGGTTGCAGCACAAATATACCGACTTCTTTTCATAATTGTATAGTGGTCATTTGTAGGTAGCTAAACATTCAGTTAGAGCCTCACTAATTGAAAGAAAGGATTCATCTCATACCTGCTTGGTTATTGTCCCCTTATCTACATCAATTGTAAACATTTGATCCTGTAAACCTGCTACCAAGATCTCAGATGTACCCTTCGAGGTATAGCTCATGCATCTAAGATCCTTCATTTCGTCGTGTCTTCCAAATGAAGCAATTAGCCTTCAAAACAGCCCGAATCTCAATATGAACCTACGTGAGATGCCATATTGGAGGCCCCCTTCTACTAGCCATATGCACGCTCTTGGTGCTTAGTGCTATGATGCCTTTATCATGAAAAAGCAATTGGCGCACAGGGCCTTCTCCTACATTGAAGGAGGTATATGGCGTAAGCTCAGCACCGTAGAAACTCGAGACGCGGCCAAACTCATTTCCTGCCCACAATAGTTCTTGACTTGTATCAAAGGCCATGGTAGCCACAGGCGTGGGAGTGGCATGGATTCCGGGATGCGGCAGCAGAAGCCGCGCAACCTGCGAAGAGAAAGAACATCAGCCCGAATCCAAAGTGATAATTCTATAACTGTTCTCCAACCAAACTTGCGATAAAGTGCAGCTACCCCGCGGTGGGCCATAAAGCCCGGGGTTTTAAAGGTGATTTTAGTAATAGCAACAGGACCGGAAAACCTACCTCCTCCCAATCGCCGTCCATCACGTTCAATGAGTCTCCGTCACCCAGCCATGTTGCGGTATTGTGCTTTAGCAAGTAGAACATGGCTGACGTTGGTATTCATTCTGCCATAGTCTGAGCTCAAAATAGTTTAGTGCGGTTGGCGGCGGTGGGTGACGCCGGGCATCACAGCTCCTCTGATGCTAGGATATCAGTTACTGTATATAGATCATAGACATTGAAATTACGCGGGGATTATAACAGCTTATCCTCTAGTCGCTATCCGTTCACATTAAATATTAATAAATGTCTAAACAATCTAAGCTAGCGCATGAATCCGTACAACAAAATAAGTCAGAAACCATCAAGTTAGAATTTCCATATATTATAACTATATGATCGAACGCAACGCAAATGCAGCGAATTATGTTAGCAAGAAAATAACGTCAGGGGATATAGCCCGATGCCTGGTACTCCTTATTGCACCGTATCCAAGCCCACTCCTGTCATGTGAAAGCCATTTAAACACCAATTATGCGAAAGAAACTACTCTGCCTACTCGCCCTATATCTTCGTGAAGTGTGCAACGTCCAATCTTGTCCAGCAATTTCATATCAGTTGGCCTTTTTTAACTCTTAAACTTCTTCCATCTGGCCAGCAGGCTCCTCATCATCGTCTCCGAAACTACCTACCGAGGACATGTCGTCATCGTCATCGGATTCAGCTCCTGCTTCATCGGCTGCATCCTTGCTAGCATACTTGGTGACGTATTCTGTAGTGGTTAGCATGACACTCCTAACGGAGAGTGGGCTCCTCACCTTTAACCTTGGCTTCGTAGCTCTTTGGCTCACGCATAAGTAGTGCAGCGGCCTCCCCATTTAATGGATCTGTGGGATTTGGGTATCGAAGGAGTTGTGGTAGGAAGACTTCAAATATATTGATCATGTCGAACATAGGCGACCAGGTCTGGTTAATGACATCAAGGCAGACAGAACCGGACCTGCTTTCTAGTTGGTATTGCCCTAAAAGGGAGATTTAAAACATACAGTTCGTCAATATTCGGGTGGAAGATTCGATTTACAAAGCCGATACTTGGTGACTTGTAAGGGTATTGATCCGGGAGTTCAACATGAACTTTCCATAGCCCGCCTTGGAATGGAGCTGTTTTAAATTAGTTATAAGCCCCATGTATGCGTATGGAATATCTCTGACTTTCATCTGGACCCTTAAACCGAACGTAAAATTCCTGCCTATTCACAACGTGTAAGCCGTTAATACACTAGAATTTTAGCGGGAGTTCACAGACACTGCAAAAGAGAATGTTAGCATTTTGGCCGCCAGTAACTGGAATGAGCACAAGAAACCCACTGTTATCATTGACTAGCGTAACTTCATAATCGCTCATTAGCCTACACTACTGTGAGCGGCGGTTCTACCGGATATGGGTGCATGCTGTCGAAGGTCGGGACGATGGCTTACATCCTGCACACATATAGTCAGCAAACAGATTTAATACAAATCAAGAGGTAACGAGGAGATATTTACTTCATAACCTGCCCAGAAAATACTGCGTTAGTAACTATTCAACTTCCAAGCACGGATCCTCTGAAGAGAAGCACATACATCCGTCTCGATCCTACGTCGTGGGCTCGACATTTTGGCTGACTACAGCTGCGATTCGCCTAAATGTGTGTAGACGTGATAAAAGGTTCAAACTATGTTCTAAATCGTCACTGCTTGTGAGCTGGCGTGGAAAGTTGCTGTTTCTCGCTACGTGGGGTGGTTATTGAAGTGGTCGGACGGTGAGGAGTGAACAGCGATAAGTTCCTCTTATCGGGCTCCGGTTGTCCCAGTCGGAGCTAAATTAGACTATTGCCGACAGGGGCACGTGACGTCACCTACTCCTACGGTGCCACGACTGTAGTGAATATTAGGCGTTTCAGTAACTGGAGGTAATACAATGTTTTCCAAAACTCCGGGACATATATCTGGAAGCGTCCTGACTCGGAATCTCGGCTTGTTCAAGTTTACAGTCTGAAGATCTAGTAGTTGCTACTTAAGGCGGGTAGCGTTCACAAGGCCTTTGTCAAATGCCGTACTACAGTAATGGATTACCGAAGTGCGGGAGAAGCTCACAAGACTCTTAATCTATTTATAGAGGGTTTATTCAATAATATATATTATTCAGAGTAACTAGACCTAGGAATGACCTAAATTAGAGCGGGAAGTAATAATGAACTCTCAAGGTAGTAAATGGGTTTAGGACCTCGGCCAATTTGTCAAGGAATTTTAAGTTATTAGAGTGCGTCATGACACGACGGTATCCGAGGCACGGCCCATTTTATTACCATCCCGAGATGTGCTCAGAAACACTGCGTGGGATCTATCACGACGTGAATAAAATCAGATTTCACTGCCACAATGAAGAAAATTTCGTTTCTATCTAAACATAACCGATTGAGTCATTTTAACTACCTCCATTCAAGTTCCAAAAACCACAACTTTCCGCGATGCCAAAGGCCGTAAGCTTCCTCCGAGGTTCTTGCGCCTTCTATTCACAGTGCACACGACCAGCTTCATTTGCTGTTAAGCCTCTGTTGTCGCAATGTCAGAGCCGGCAAAGCTCTCATTCGCCTATGGGAGGCCCAGATCCCAACCCACGCAAAAAAGTAACTCTCAATACCTTACGGACCATGTATAATAAAGGAGAACCAATTGCTATGATCACTGCACACGACTTCCCAAGTAGTCGCGTTGCTGATGCTGCTGGAATGGACATGATTCTTGTAGGAGATAGTTTAGCAATGGTTGCACTGGGTATGGAAGATACCAGTGAGATCACTGTGGAAGACATGTTACTCCATTGTCGCTCTGTCGCTCGTGCCGCCAAGGCAGCGTTTACTGTAAGACCCTCCAATAACTACTATGCGAAGTAAACTAACTGGTCTTTTAGGTCGGCGATTTGCCTATGGGATCATATGAAGTATCCCCTGAGCAAGCATTAGCCACAGCTATTCAATTCATCAAGGTTGGCCGTGTCCAGGGCGTAAAACTTGAAGGCGGGCGAGAGATGGCTCCTACGATCAAGAAAATCACAACAGCAGGAATACCCGTCCTAGCTCATGTTGGCCTCACCCCACAACGCCAGAATGCCTTTGGCGGGTTCCGGGTACAAGGAAAGACTTCAGCAGGTGCTCTCAACGTCCTCTATGATGCCCTTGCAGTACAAGAAGCTGGGGCTTTCGGTGTTGTTTTAGAGGCTGTGCCCGCAGAAGTTGCGGCCTTGGTCACAGAGAAACTGTCCATTCCCACGATAGGAATCGGTGCAGGAAATGGCACTTCAGGTCAAGTGTTAGTGCAAGTCGACATGACCGGTCACTTTCCTCCTGGTCGTTTCCTTCCAAAATTTGTCAAGAAATATGGTGATGTCTGGAGTGAGAGTTTTAAGGCTATTGAGTCTTATAAGAATGAGGTCAAAACGCGTGAATATCCTGCACCAGAGCATACATATCCAATGCCGAAGGAGGCAGTCGAAGAGTTTGCAAGCGTTTCAGCAAATATCAAACGATAGATTCTCGTTCGCATATACCCAGAGCCCTGACCCATGATGTACAAGTTATTCATGAGGCTTTGATTGCATTGCTGGCGTTCGTCGGAAGATATCTAAAGTGGGCTCTTTGTCAGACCCATCATTAGAATAGTCATTAGTTGCATCTAACGTTAAGCTAATATGCCGGTTCATCCAAAGGCAGGAGTCATAGAATACGTGATAATCAGTTGATCTTTAGAGTCCTTAAAGCACTGCAATTATGTTAGTGCTTCATAGGTGACCTAACGGCATCCTTATCTACTACTCTACTACTTAATATTGGAACTAACTTACCCTGTGTAAATTGCCCACGATTTCATCTAAAGCCGGTGCAAAAGTAGAATTGACGTATAGAAACACACTATCCCGCTCCCCAACCCTCAGCACTCGTCTGAGATATGCAACCACAGCCTCGAACCTCTGCGAGCTGGAAATCTTGCACACCTGTTGTCTAAGGGTTGGAGCACTTCCAACAGCTTTGAAACGCACGGCTATTTTCGCGGTAGGGAATTCCCCAGCAGAAGCTAGTGCTGATGTTGCATCTTGTGGTAGAGATGTGAGGATAATTGACGATGCCAAGGTAAGCGGTAAGTCTGGGTGGTCGTAGCTAGAGTCTGGGATTGCACTGGGCTGTTCAGCAGATGGAGTAGACTCTCGCGATCGCTCTGGGATCGTTGGGCTTGACATCGTGGTGGTGGGATTTGTTGGGGTTGGTAGGTATAGTGAGTGGGATGAAAGAGGGCAGAAGTTACGTCGTACACAAGGCTGAAAGTTGACGATCGCGTAAACCAATAGCATGTGACAAGGCACACACCAGAAAGAAATTCCCATAATATTTACAATTTTATGATATTTTTAAAAGTACAAGGATATGATGGTACAGATTTCCTTCTCTAATCACGCAGTGCCTCAATATCTGCAACCTCTTTGACTGCTTCCGTTGTTAAGATAAGAGGTGAATCCTCCTCAACGCAGACACTGTCTTCAATTCGGATCCCTATTCCTCTAAAATGCTTTGGCCATCGATCATCATCTGGAACGTATATTCCAGGTTCCACCGTCACACAATGACCAGCCTTGAGTGGTACTGATCGTGAGTAACCAGGGCAATCATGAACATCCAATCCGATGTAGTGGCCTACATGATGCGGAAATAGAGTTTCTAAGGCATCATTTGACATATCAAATCCGAGCTGTCTTAGCGCATTCTTGAGGCCATTTTCGGTGATTCGGTGTATCTGATCTAATGTCATATTCGCACTCTCTCGACATAAGGATATGCTGCTCCTCTGAACTGCTAGGATTGCTTCGTATAGATCCTTCTGTGCGTCCGAAAACTTCCCATTGATTGGCCACGTCCGAGTGATATCTGCAATATATCCGCCATATTGACCACCAGCATCTACTAACACCATTTGACCAGACTTGAGAACATCATTATTTCGTACATAATGAATGCTTAATGCGTTAGGACCGCCCCCAATAACTGGAATATAAGCAGAAGCCTCACAACCCCCTGTTTTGAATTTATAGTCCAAGAAAGAACCCAGGTCTTTCTCTAATAACCACTCGCGTCGCATAGCTTCTGTAAACGCTCTCCCTGAGATCTTGCCCGCTAGTCGCATGTTCCTGATCTCTGCTGGGCTCTTGACAACCCTCAGTTGGTTGAGGACAGGTCTTAATGGTTTTATCCTACTGTCTTTCAACATCTTTTGAAATTGACTAGTCATAGCATCCTGCTTCTTGAAGAAAGAAGAGCCCCCCTTAGCAGCATCAGTATATACTTCGGTTGCAGCTGAGATCAAAGGTGGAAGTAATCGGTTCAGATCATTAATGTCCCGTGCCTACACAGATTCAGTAATTGTTTTCATACTCTGGAACATGAAATAGAAAATACCTCGTCTGCGTTAAATACGTCTAATGCGGCCTGTATGCCGGATCGAGCCCCATCCCATAGCTCAGCCTTTGGGTCTTTCGGTCTTACGAACAGGTGAAATATATAGTCTGCAGATGATCCAACTTTTTGTATTACTGCTGTGGCTTCAGGCTCGTGGAATCCAGTCAAATAAGAGAAGTTCGACTCTTGATGAAACTCGTAGAAGACTGCTCCTGAGCGATACTTTATATCAGAAGATGGGAGGATCGCGATCCCTCCCTCAGGAAGGCTTGCAGCAAGCCTCGATCGTCGGTCCTCATATTCTTGAGCACTTATACCCGGCGTAACTAGCACAATGATATTAGCAACATTGCCAATTGGATTGTCGATGGGTCGCTGCACCTTCTCCTGATTTCAAGAGGTGCGGATGGGTCTCATGTACGGGTTGCCCAAATTGTAGGTCGCCCGCGGATACTGAAGCATAGCATCTCAGGTGTTGGCTTGGACGAGTTCTTAATCCAAGGCTTGCAGAGTTACATGTCTGGGACCAGGACGTTCTTAACACTGCTGCTCGAAACTGCTGCAGTGAAGATCTTCCAAGCTTCATATTCGTAATTGCAACAGATGCGAATGCATTTGCTGCAGTGCAAATTAATAGTAGATATGCAACCCAAAATAATTATGCGCATGAGGCTGGGATAATTATGTGCATTTGGGTCGCGCTAACGGTTGCTGGAGGAAAGCGCGGTTTAAGTGGTCCGTGAAGCTTCCGTTTGCTTGTTGACATCCACACCAAGATTCTCAAGGTCCAATAGCACTACCATTACCACTCCTCACAACACTCCTCTAAACCGCGACTCGTGACTCGTCACCTTTGTTCATTGGTAGTATCAAGTCATTTGGTTCCTTACTACTTAATGTCTCCGTAACACAACTCAATATCAAGAGTTGGGACGTGTCTCGTCGCGTGCTCACCCCGCTCGCTGAAGTCTCTGGGCTCTCCAGAGGATTTGCCGCTCCTTCACATGGCCGCAGCGTCAGTATCACCACTTCCTCACTCTACTTCCAGCATGTCTGGCAGAAGAGTGCCCTTGTCAAGCAATCCTAATGCCGTCAATTCACCATACCGGGCGGTTGCTGCCGCCGCAGCTTCCAAACAGAAGAGATCCTATGCAGCAATCCAACGTGAGGAGGGCTTTGGGCAGCCTCCACCAGCAAAGAAGCAGATGCTCGAGTCTCATCAACCTTTGAAGACTCCTCCACGGCAGCAAGCCACTCAAGTCTCCTACGAGGCTCGTCTTGTATCACGCAAGATTACAGTGCCGCAACCTACTTTCGAAAGGAAAGCAATATCTGTTCGGGAGAGACAGGTACAGCAGGGGTATGCCAAGCTGGATAAAGTGACAGAGGAGAACTTAGAGACTATTCGGCAATGGCAGAAACACTACCGGCGGATATTTCCAAAATTTGTTTTCTATTTCGAAAGCATTCCGGAGGATGTTCGTCTCAAATGCTCTAGACAAGTCACTATGCTAGGAGCTGTAAGTGTATACTATCATTCTATTGGGATCTGCATGTACTGATGAAGCCACAGCGAGAAGAAATGTTTTTTTCCAATGCAGTCACACACGTTGTCACGACAAGGACAATTCCCCCAGAACGTGAAATGTCAGCAACAGCAAATGTCGATGCAGAGGCACAAAATGCTCAGCCACAAACTATCAACCCCTCACTCCTAGATCGAGCTTCCGAATCAGTAAATGTCAATCCAGATGGCTTGAATCAGAAGTCAGCATTTACATTTGAAGTGCCAATAAACAGAAGATTAGCTCCTAGTCGTCATGAAAGAGATGGAGGGCGACAACAGGGACGTAGCTCGGATGTATTGCTTCGCGCAAGAGAGCTGGGAATTAAGATTTGGGCGCTAGAAAAGCTCCAACGAATGATGACAACGATGTTTGATACAGATACATATGGTGGTTATGAGCAAGGTCATAGCCACAATACTAGGGGCAACAGCTTTCAGGGTACTACCACTGTTTCCAGAACCGCTCGAGAGGCCGATTTGTCTCAGTTGTTGCGAAATGAGCGAATCAACGGGCCCTCTGATCGGGACCCTACTGTCATTACGAAGGAAATGGTTTACTTTAAGGGGCCTTTTATCTACGTTCATGACATGGACGAAAAGCTGAAACCCATCATGGTTAGAGAATATTCAAAAGTTCAACACAAGGAAGATGGAGACTGGCCACAGTTCCGTAGTGTATCTGGAGGGAAGTGCCCATTTGTGGAGGAAGTTGACTATGAAGAAAGGGAGCGAGAAAAGATGCGATATCAAAGACAGCAAGAAAGGGAAAAGATTGCTATTCCAAGAACGCGATCAGCAACTGCAGCGGTTAGGGTTGACAAGATGCAGCCTCCAAGGACCGTAAGCGGAAACAGAGCTATGGTTGATACCGGTGATGGTCCTAATCGAGGCACCACTACTAGAGATTCAAATGTATTCGATGAGCCAAAGCCCGTCGCGCGTGACAACACTGAATCTTCGCGAGATCGTCAAAATGCATTTGTTAGTCGTGCTGGTGCACCGCGCCTCTTCGCTGGTGAACCGGTGGCGTCTGGGATGCAGCCGTCAAATATTACCTCAGCAATTCGCTCTCAGATGATATCTTCAACGGCTGCTCAGCCAGGAGCAAAGACTGGAATAAGTAAAGAGGTCCATGGCCTGCAAAGGAAAGTATTGGAAAAGAATAGTGGAGGCCCTGCTTCACACGGTTTCACAAGTTCTCATCAAATGGCCGATGTTGCTACCATTCTAAGAGAAGAGGGTACATCACGAACAGTAAGGAGAAAAGCACAGGAGAAGCTGGACTTTATCGACGAAGATGTGGATCCATCTGAAGCAGAAGAAAATGCTCGCCGAACTGAAGCTTCCCGTAAAGCCAAGGCTGCTCAAAAGAGAAGATCGGAGAAACGTGATGCAAAGCCAGGCTATTGCGAGAATTGCCAAGACAAGTTCGAGGATTTCGAGGAGGTTAGTTTTAAATAATGCAGTTTAGTGAAGAGTCTATCTAACGATTTCTAGCACATCACATCAAGAAGACATCGAAAATTTGCGGATACGGTGGACAACTGGAAGGAGCTGGATACACTCTTGAAGCAGTTAGAGAGGCCGCTTCGAGTGGATTACTGATGAAGCTTCGGCTAGGCGTTTTGAGCTGGAGGTTCTCTGTCTTTGCAATATATAGATATATTTTTTGGCGGTCTCATCGTGGCCAACTTAATACCTGTGGGACATGGCCAGGTCACGAACATACGATTAAGTATGAAGCATCCTGTTGTTGGATTTCCAGGTGCCTCATGTTTAGCTGCATGGAAGCTTTCTCTTCTAATTCTTTCCTTTTGCTACGATACTAGCTTCTGAGCGCATTTCAGCCTGGTTTGGTTTGGGGTGCATTCCGTGGGCAAGCAGAGCGGGCAGTAACATTTTTGGGATGAGCATTTACATGGGCGTTATTTTGGGCGGAGTTTCGTGGGGTCATTAACTTTGCGGCGAGGTGCTGAGTGGAGGATGGAACTTGGCATACTGTCGAAACACTGAGCACTTTCTTTGTGACTAGAGGATGGAGGGGAGGTAGGAGGTCTATTGTCTGATATCATGTGTATATATCATAAATTAGGCTTCTCATGTGAATACTGTTTAGTAATACGGTCTCGGTTTTATGGTCCTTAATGTTAGCTACGTGATGCGATGGCCTTGACCATGAGTTTTATGTTATGACTGCTTCAATTGAAGCGGATTGAAATCCACCAATGCCCCGTTTATTATATAATAATATAGATCTCTACATCGAGTCTGAAAATATTCAAGAAATGATTATACACAGTAGACAAAAGAGATCTTTAAATGATGTTGCCATCTATTTACTAAAGTTTTGTATAGAGAGATATTGGATGTTATATCTCTTTCCCAGTCTAAAAAATTTGGGCACGTCATTCTAGGTCGTTTTAAGCTTTCTCAGGCCAAAGAGTATATTCAGGGATATTTTGTCCAACTTAAAATCCCATTCATTCACCTTAGACGGAGATAATTGTAAGGCTACGACGCTGAAGGTGGGTTTTTTTTTTAATAAAAAATGGCTTATGGGGTCCGAGGGGATACGGTAGTGGAAGATCGATATGGATATGCTTTGTCCTTTTACAAGCACTTTCAACTGTTCCCTACCCTTTTTTCCTCTTAACTATCTTCTTCTCTCTTCTCCCTTACTAAGTGTAGTTCTGCATTTCTGAAAGAGACCGATTTGGTTTTTTTTACCTTCCATTTTTTCTTCTTTTCTTTTCNTTTTCTTTTCTTTTCTTTTCTTTTCTTTTCTTTTCTTTTCATATTCTTGGAATAAGTAATTGTTTTGTTTTAGGCTTTTTCTCGGGACAGCGAAAAACAGGCGCTTCTACAGTAGACTGGTACGACGGATTACAGGTGATTTATTCCCCGATGAAATGGTCTGTGGTGTCGATTTGCCGTAAGGACGCGTGGTATGCAGGTACGGGTAANGGGGGACTACTGTACGAAAAGGGGGGGGGGGGAATGCGAAGGTTTGATTATGTAAAAAAATAAGGATTGACATCCTTGCTTATATTTCNTTTTTTTGTGCCCTTTGCTTTGTCTTTCGCTTTGAATTTTGGTGGGTTGTTTTATTAATTCTTACTTTTTCGGGNTTTTTTTGCTATTTGTTTTGTTTTCGTAAGGAACACTTTTGTTTTCTGGCTGTATTTTATGATAGGAACGTTAGGTCCGGTGGAAAACAGTAAGATGTGCACAATGGGGCGGACAAGCGAGGCGCAAAGAATAGGGGAAGATACGGTGATTTTGTGTTCTAGAAGGTTGCTGCTTTGGGGATGTATTGTGGGGAATTCGATAGTTTGGCACCAAAACCGGGAAGGCCGGGGAGTTTTTGTTTGCCATTCCTTAGTTGCATTTTGGGTTGTATTATTGTGTTGTATTTTAGCTGTAGATGTACCGGTATGTTCGTTCTGCAGAAGCACAGTTCAATGCTTGTTCCTAGTTTTGTTTGTTGTTGATCGCTTGCCCTTGGCTTCATGGTCTTCGTTTTGCTTGGTTTTTGCTTGATTCCTGCATGAGTGGATATGTACGTTTTGCTGTAAGTCTTATTTCTTCTTCTTTTTCAGGTAGACGGAATGGATATCCGCGAGACCCGGCCAGGAAGATGGGTCACGATTATCACTTTCCAATGCAGGTACTGTACATGTACAGTACGTGCCGTTCTTGCTTACGACTGTGCTACGGTACGGCTGACGTGCTGCATTGGCTCATGGGGGTCCTCCGGTCCCGTCTACTGCTGTGGGTAGGTTTCTTTATTAGCCCCTTGCAGCCTACTGTACAGCGTCCCTCTCCCTTGGGATTTGGGGTTCCCCGAAAGGCTGGCTTCTAGAAGATCCGTGGAAGGAAAAGCAAACACCCCCGAAGTAACTTACACCGTTCAGTGATCCAGCAACGAGGCACGCCAGGTTTGGGGTTGTTGCGTAAGAAGTAATTAATAGTCAGCCGGGTCAATTGATAGGGTGCGTCAGCCCACCGTCGCAATCGCAACGGTCATCATCGCATGACGACATGCGGAGCTCTTTACAATTGGAGAGCTTCGAGCCGACGAGTAAGTATCAGATGGGCAGAAGTGAGGATGATGTTTGCCACTGACTCGGTGTGCAGCACTTTGGTGCGGTCTGGCTGTAAATTATCGTGTGTATTATGATATTATTGTTACAGTATTATGCAAGGAGTAAGTTCTTGGAATGATGATGGGCGGCCGTGCACGGCAGGTGGACTGTTAACTGTATCGAGTACGGGATCCGAAAAGCCCTTGGATTGATTACGAGTGTTATTCTGTTATGACACGACTTGATCACATTTTTGGGGAAAATGACATGGCGATGATGGTCAGGTTTTCCGGTACGGTGACACTGTCTGTATCGTTACTGTATATATGAATGTCGTCTTGAACTAGCACGGTAGTAGCCGTTGAAACATATTGCTAAATATATCCTTACTGATCCCTCCAAGAGGCTTTTTCTTTTCNTTTTTTTCTACAGGCTGGCCTAGCAAATGCGGAGGTTTGAAGAAGAAAAAAAAGGATCGCTCCTGCTTGTGGAGAAGGAGGCCAAAACACCAAGCTGACCAGGAAAAAGGGGGCAAGTCGGCTGATGAAACAATGGGAGGGGGTGCGGTGTTGTGGGCATCACGGGCGTATCAGGAGAGAGGGGGAGATTGCACTTGGCTGGGAGCTGCGATAATGCGGTGGAGAGGCACAATTTCTACAGGACAGTACAGAACCACACAAGTGACAACTGTGCGCTGATCGCCATTGCCTCTCAGCCTCTTTGGCGTGCTTGGTGGCTACACGTGAAAGTCTATTACGGTATTGAAATGAGGGTGTCCGAATTGGTGGGAACGTCCTACAGTTCGATACATGTACAACACTTGTTGCAATGGAACGGTACTGTTGGTGTAGAGTACAACCCTGCTACTGTCGGTCAGAAAGGTCTAGTGCAGGATCCGCCAAGAACACACGGTACGGTAGAGTACTGTAGTGTTAAAAGTTTGGATTGTTTCGTAGCTTGCGATGATCTGGCACATCGCCATTTCCAAAGATGGCCCCCAAGCAAAACAAAAAGCAAAAAAAAAACTAAAAAGAAGAATGTAACCTGGTAACTAACTTACTTACTGTACAATTGCAACGCGCTTGACGCGGCCTACTGCCTATTCATTTACTGTACTGTACTGTGTGTACTGCACAATGAGGGAATGGGCTGTTTTGGCCCTGCCGATCTGAAATACCAGTCCCAGTTTAATGTAATGCATTCTTCCGGCCAGGGTTTTTTGCGTAGCATGCAGCAACTGCCGGACTCCCTTGTGCATTTGCTGTACAGGATTAATGACTACACCGTCCTTTTTCTTTTAACGAGTTTTGCTATATTGTGCTGTATGTATGTTTGTTGTACCNTTTTTTCTTCTGTAGAGCTGAACTGTACTTGTACTTTCTCTCCTGACCACCATACTGACCCGAAGAGACAAAGAGAGACAGCTGCCAGCTTACTGGGCTCGGTTCGTGTTTGCTTGGGTACCCGCCCCCTGTCGACCAGCAGCCAATGGGAGAGAGGGCAGCGGGCAGTGGGCGGAGTGCAGGGGACCCGCCGGGCTCCCTGGATTGCCATGCTCTCTCCATGCACTGACCATGTGTGCTGGACGCTACGGCGGTAGTGCGTTGGCTGGCGTGGCTGCTTGATGGTCTTTGGTGGTGGGAGGGAAAGTTGCGGTACGGGCAAGCCGAGACAAAGCATCAACACCATCTTCCACAGCTCATTTTATAGAAAGAATGATGCAGCTGGGGAGGTTGATATATGGAAACCCCTCCGTGATGTTTTAATCTCAGAACTCCCTTTCTCTGCTCTGCAGTTCGTGCCTGAAGAGAAGTCGGTGTCGTTCTGCTTTGGTTCATGACCCCCCCTTGCCCAGTGGCGCGAGCTATGCCTGAAACAAACCCCATCTTGATAAGTGACTGGAGCGTAGGAATCATTCATCAATCCAATCCATCCATCCATCCATCTATCTCGACTGTATCACAGCGTGACAGTATATTATTATCGCCCATATTACCATCCACCATCCACTATCCATGATGCTGGGCCCATGCTTGCGCGCCCGACCACCTCCACCACCACCTAATCTCCAGCGCAGGAGTTAAGGTACTGTACATACATGGTACGAAGGCGTAGAAAGCACTCCCGTATGTAATACGGTACTGGATCTGTACAGTACTGTACAGTAAGACTGCTGCAGAACGAACCCACCCACACACTTACACACAACAAGAAAAGTTACGGCACTGCAACCATCCCCTTATCCTGCTTCTACAGTACCGTACGTTTTGTAACCAGCATCAGTCACAAGAAGAAGAAAAAAGGGCAAGACCCACTGGCGCTCCCGTCGAAGTAGAAGAAGAAAAAAAAACCCCGATTCCCAAGTCTCAGTCTCCCCCCTTGCTGCTCCCCGTCTCGGCTTCCCTCTCTTGGTGGTGCTGTAGTAAACTGTTTAGCAAAAAAAGATCTAATTATCAGACAAAAGCTACTTCCACTTTTTACACGAACTCGGCACTCGATCGATCGTCCTCGTCGTGGTGTCCTTTTTTATTTCTATTTTCAACATCAAACCTTTTCGGTACTTCCTGCACTCCTGCTCTCTTGTTTCTCCTTTTGCTTCTTCCCATTTTGTTTTGTTTTTATTCGGCGGAAATATTTCCCGATCGATTTTGCTCTTATTATAATTAAGTTATCGGTAACTAGCTGGGATTTTTATTTCCCACTCTCTGGCTCGCTCCCTTCTTCGCTCCTCCTTTTTCCGCTGGGCCTGTTGTTGCGTTTCAGCCGTGCGAATCCCCCAAAAGGCCAAGCACAACCCAGCAATCGAGCGGAGTCCCAGCTTTAGCTTTGGCTCCAACAAGGGAACAAGGGAAAGAGCAGCTTGATCCCTGGAGCGCGGCCATTGGACAGTTCGGCCAGTTCGAGCAGTTCGAGCAATTCTAGCCTGTTGGTGTCTGCCGGCATCAATCCCATTATCCTCTCTACACCAAACCTTCTACCGTGCTCTACCACGACTCTACTGGTGCTCCACGTCCACCAACCAACCACCTAGCACAGCACAGTAAATACAACATTTTTCACACTGTATTGTACTGTACTGTACAAACCTGCGATTCCTTCCGCTTTCGAATCATATTCACGCTGCAGAAGTCGTCTACCATCTGTAAGATAGTCCCATCCTGCCGTCTCTCCGCGAAGGACGAAAGCGCGCGCCAATTTCACGACTCGCCAACATCGTCCCGAGGTCCAATCGAACATATTCACTTCTTCCACCACCTCAAGGAAAAACGCTTCTATCGCCCCTGGTGAATGCTGGTGCAATTGTGCGCTCAGCATCCTACTTCGCCGTGTGTGCCTATGGGCTCGACGATTTCCGTTCCTTGAGAGAGAAACCTGCCGGAGCTTGCCCGTTTTGTGTTGGGGAACCTTGGAGGACAACTGCTAGACAGATAGGGTTGCGCACGACCGGCGAGATATAATACAAATGGGTAACAATCAGGGAAAGCCGGTGGTCTTCACGGACGGAGGTATGTGTGCTTAATTTACCAGTCTTCCATCATTGCTCCTTCCTCAGAGCATTACGGGCTAGTCAGGACCACTTGATCGCCACCCCTTTCGTACTGACCATTTCTTCTCTGTAGTGAACCTCAATCACTTCCGACTACTGCGCGTCGTAGGAAAAGGTGCTTTCGGCAAGGTCAGAATCGTGGAGAGGAAGGATACAGGATTGACTTTTGCGTTGAAGTACATTCGCAAAGATGAGGGTGGGTAATCACCGTTTTGGCAGCATTTGCTTGCGTCCAAACATATGCAGCAGCAAAGCAAATAACACCAGATAAAACTGACAACCAAGCAAAACAGTGGTTCGGTCAGAGAGCGTACGGAATATAGTGCGAGAACGGCGGATGCTGGAACAATTGAACCATCAATTCATTTGCAATCTGCGGTACAGTTTTCAGGACATTGAATACATGTAAGCAAACACCAACCCCAANTCACTCACACACACACATATATATGTATACTCGAATATCTCTGCGCGAGTGCAAAAGGAAATGCCATTTGCTGACGGGGGATGGTTTTTGCCAATTCAAGGTACCTTGTCGTGGACTTGATGAACGGTGGCGATCTCCGATTTCACATCTCGAGGAAGACTTTCACGGAAGAAGCCATTCGATTCTGGATTGCTGAGCTAGGTTGTGCGTTACGATATATACACAGTCAGGGCATCATACACCGTGATGTCAAGCCTGACAATGTATTACTGGATTCGGAGGGTCATATACATTTAGCGGATTTTGTCAGTAATCCATTTTGCTTTTCACTTTTTCTCGTTTTGACTGCTTCAACCAGAACTAACTACTCAAACTAGAATGTTGCATCTGATTTTACACCAGGCAAGCTTCTTACCAGCAAGTCGGGAACGCTCGCATACCTTGCTCCTGAAGTTTATAAAGGTAATGGTTATTCGTGTGGTGCAGATTGGTGGTCGTTAGGAGTACTTTTTTTATGAATGCATATATGGCAAGGTTGGTTTGTCAATCTCGTGGTACTCTCTCAACCTTGTTTTTCAACTGACTAATTCCCGCCCCAGAGGCCATTCGAAGGAAGCACGCAAACCGTGCTCGCTGGTCAAATCTCCAAGGCCAGCCCTGCCTTCCCCATCACAAGCCCGCCGGTCTCAATGCCGTGTCTACATGCTATTAGTTCGGCTCTCGAGGAGGATCCTAACAAGCGAATGGGTTCCGCAAGCTTCATTAGTTTCACAGATAATCCTTTTTTCAGGCCCTTAGATTTCGAGGCTTTAGAGAGGAAGGAGATTGAGCCAGTATTTGTCCCCTCGGCCGACAAGACGAACTTCGATGCCACATACGATCTGGAGGAACTACTGTTGGAAGAGGCACCGTTGGAAGCAAGAGCACGTCGCCAGAAGCCGAGAGAAGCACTCAAAGAGGATGCTACAGATAAGGAGATCAGGGAAGACGAACTTTACAAGATGATTGAGCTGCAGTTCACAACTTTCGATTACACGAAAGCAGCGTATGTTGGAATATATGATAATTTCAGGCAAAACCTGTCATTTGCTAATAATAAGCTTTTCTAGACTTGCGAGATATGCCGGTATAGATATGGATGGACAACCGCAACCAGCAGATTGGCCTGTACCACCAAGCGGTGTGCCACCGCCCCTACCTGACAGTTCAACGCCCAAGCCCATCAGTCCACGGTCTCCATCTGTGGGACGTCGTCGAAGTTCCACCAGGTCCCAGCCAAACTCACCTGACGGTTCTCCACCAGTACCAGTACCTCCTCTCCCCAACAATATCCAAAACGGTACTGCAACCTCACCACAGCGGCTAGTACCAAACTTCAGCACACCTAACTCGGGTCCATCTGGCTACCATCAATCTTACTCTGGGCCACGTAACCCACGCGGACAAGGTGGTGGCTTTAGAAAAGAATCGCAAGGAGGTGGCATGCAAGTTGTACTAGGCGAGACCGGGTCATGGTCGGATCTGGCGAAGCAAGATGCCACACTCCCAGCTGATGCGAAACTTGTGGAAGCGGCGGCGAAACCAACAGGAATGATGAGCTTCCTGAGCAGGAAGAAGGGTAGAGGACATAGTCCTAAGCCACAAGAACGAGGGATCCTCGGGAAGGAGGGGGCCAGAGTGATAATAAGTAGTGGTAAGTAAAAAAAAAAAAAGNACCCTACTTTGGATGCGCGCATGTCATGTCAGGAGTTGGCAGCGTGAAACACATCCGCAATAATCACCACTCAAAATTTGGACGAGAATCCTTCTGGCGGTTTCTCTCATGTCCTATCTCTCCCCCTTTATTTCTTTAGCCTGCCCATTTACTTCGTCCTTTTCCCCTATTCATTCTTCCTCACCAAAATGGTTTCAACCTTCTGGTGTACCTTTGGGAAAATATATGGATTTCTGACCACTTAGATGGCCGCGCAGGAGGTATGAACGGAAAAGGAGGCAAGGCCGAGTCCGGGAGATCTGCGGGATCCAGGGCGGCTCGGAGTCGGCGATGATTCTGTTTATTTTTGTTCTTTTGTGGCATGTGTGTGTTTCTTCTGTTTGCATCTATCAAATGGATTGGGCTTGTATGCGAGACGAGGAAAGACGAAATGGTTATTCATTACCTGCATGAGGCATGGGATGGTCAGTATTGAGGAAGGAAGAAAGAATGGAAGGAAAGGATGGAAGACCGTCGATACCCTCATGCTCTCCTCTCTATATATACATGTGTGCGCCTTAATATTTTAACGCTGCGTTTAAACCTGGTGGGAGTGGGAGGATGGCGCGACGCGGCAAGGGGGTTTCTCAAATGGGATTGAAAGATGATTTGATTGATATGGGAATTGGGAAACGATGCATTTGAGCGGGAGTTCTTTTTTTTTAAAGATATTTATATATATACCTGAGTTCTGTTGGTCATTTTGCTC
The DNA here is from genome assembly GCA_002812745.2 of Scytalidium lignicola. Taxonomy (NCBI): domain Eukaryota; kingdom Fungi; phylum Ascomycota; class Leotiomycetes; genus Scytalidium; species Scytalidium lignicola. Next base: position 52,011 of record NCSJ02000012.1, read on the forward strand.
TTTTTCTATTTGTTGATTGTTTTCGTTCCTGGCTGATTGGTTTGTTACATTTGCATATTCTCCCTTATTTGGTGGGAACGGGATAGGCTAAATAGGGGTAGGCGGAGAGGGAGGTTCGTTCTATCCATAACTTTCATCTTTGGTTTTGGGATCATGATTAGATAGGGAAAGATAGGGAAAGGAAAGGAAAGGAAAGGAGGAAATAATTACTTTATCTATTAGTCTATTGTTGTCTTTTTCTTTTCCTCCATGCTAGTGTTCTATGTGTGCGGATGTAGTTAGAGCTCCATGTTTCCTTTGGTAGAGGAGAGGAAAGGAAGAGCCTCTGAAGGGTAATTTACAAAAGGAGTAAGAAGACAAAGAATGGACGGTTTCTAACAGGACGGCTGTGATTGTCCNTTTTTTTAATTTATAATTCTCTTAATTCGTTCTTGTTTTATACCTTTTCATTTTACTCATACCCTCTCTCGGAGATCTCATTCACTCATCTCTCTCTCTCCAATCCTTCTCCCCTACACTTTCTTCATTCTACTTAATCTCTATAAAGGAACATTATGTTAATGTAATAAATATACATACATATATGTATGTATCCTAATAGAAAACCTATTACGTTCGTACTCTTTCCTCGATTTATTTAACATTCAAGATACGGAGATTAGGTTTTTTCTATTCGATAGTTTTCGTTTCGAGGGTTGTAGTAACTCTCTCTCTCTCTCTCTCTCTCTTGGCGGGATGTTAACTATAGTAGTCATTCATTGAGATTACCAACCTAAAGAGAAGGCAAGACTACGGGGAAAGTCCTGTTGAATGAGAGGTTAAGAAAGCTAATCTCTTTGAATTGAGGAGTTATGCTAGCTAGCTGACGGGAGTAGAATGCAATATAATAGCTATAAAAGACTATATCTGGCGCATCATAACAAATGAAGTACCTGAGCAAGGCAAGAAAATGGGGGTGGAGCTGATTTTCATGTTTACCCATGCACTAATGTACTACAGCACATATAGCAATAACTTGATATAATCTTGGATCAAGAAAGCATCAGAAAGTGAACTCAAATCAACTTCTTCATTCTCTAGCAAGCAAAACTAGATAAATAGCTCAATTCTACCATCTCCTCTGTATTTACTCAAGAGGAAGAGTAGATACTATCTCAAAAGGAGAGGGAAAATCCNAAAAAAACAGCATAACCNAAAAAAGTGAAAGAGAACCAAATGGGCTTCAAAATAAAACCAGCGACGCCTCAAACTCAGCAAGTCAAGTTAAACCGTACATAATAATATATGATGAATACCGATGAAGCCCCCTTTCCTTAAGCCGCCGTCCAGGCAAGTCCAGCCGTGATGTACCATGATATTTTTGCCATTTTGTGGGAGGGTTAAAATCCTCGGCATATCATTATTTAAAAATCCCAAATGATGAAAATTCCACCCGTTTGCAATGAACTTATTTCATTTGTATGGGTATCGTCCCCCAAAACTAGCCATAGTATAATATTTTTTGAGCGCGTTGTGTTCGTGATCGTCCTATCATATCTTACTCGCCATGGACTCATAACCATGGCCGTAGCCTAATCTTATACGCGCATATTTTCGCTGTTTGTGTACAGTGAGTGAGTGAGTGAGTGGATGGATAAGCGTGACGTTTCCGTATACATGCAAATTAGAACTCAAAAATGGAAAACTGTTTCGTTTTTCAATTGAGATGTATCTTTTATCCGTTCCTCACCATAGTCGCCATCGAGCTTGAATCTACCTTATGCCCGACGTAGGTCTCGAGAACCTCATGGAAATCCGACTCATTGACTACGGCACCTGTCTCGGAACACTTCGCCTTCTTCTGGAGATCTTTACATAGTCCGTCAAGGTCAAATTCGCCCTCTTTCAGCTTAGGGCAGGCTTGGAGGCGATCCCTAAAAGGGTTTTATATTAGCGTATGGCCATAGACCGGCATATATATATACATCAAGAGATGTACGACAAAAGGAGCATACCATATTGTATTACACGTTAACATTTTAGTGACATCCTCACCAGGGACAACCTCTACGTCATCGTCTGCAGATTGTGCTTGATCAATCTGGCTGACCAGATCTTTCTTCGGACTAGCGACTGTAGTATACGGGCTAGTGAGATCTGATCCAGTATATGGAAACGCCTCGGTGAAGAAGCTGTCACCGAATCCACCATTGGTGAGAATGTTATCCTGTGGCTCACGGTAATCGCCGTAGAGCTGAGGATCAAACTGGTTGCCGTTCTGAGCAGCAAAGAAATCGATGCCATGATAGTCGAACTTGGGAGTCGAGAGAAGAGGATCTGTAGGGTGGTTGTTGGCATTGGAACTGGTATTGACACTGGCGCCGGATGAGGCTTGTGTTAAGGAGGAGGAGATAGTGCGCGGAATGGGGTTGTGGGGGTTGCCACAAGCCTCGTTGAGCTTCTGGCAGAAAGATATCTCACCTGGCGAACTTCCACTAAGACATTTCCCATGTTCCTCGCCAATTGTGCCCAGAGTGTTCTCGGATGGTTTGTTATAACTTGGAGACTGTGAGGCCGGTTCAGGCGAGGTTCCACAGGAAGAGGTGGTTCCATGGATGGAGTTGGATGAGGTTGAGGGAGAACTATGCGAGGTGCTTGGTTGCCCAGATCCAGATCCAGATCCAGATCCCGAGTCCAGGCTAGACCGCGAGGTGTACGAGTCCTTGCCGGCCAAGAAGTCGAAGGGAGATTGAGATTTGCTAACACTCTCAAGTAGAGCCGGACTAAAGAGACCAGAGAAAGTTGACATGTCTGTGACGTCGCGCTGGCTAATGGTTTGGTTGAAGCCCGCCGCAGGCGTGGCATTGTTGTCATTGTTTTTGTCGCTACTAGTGCCACCGTTGTTTTTGTTATTAGTAAGGGAGGTGGAGGACGTAGGAGATTGTGTCACTACTTGACTACGTGAACTAGCTGAGTTTTGATCGTTGGATGTGGACTTTGATGACTTGGATGCATTAGAGGAAGACAAAGCAGCGGATGCCTGAATGCTCTTGAAGCTTTGCGGTTGATTGAGCCGTCCAAATCGAGGAAACTCGAATTGGAAGTTAATGTCATTGACAGTTGACACGCCCGGGCCTCTGCCCGCCATAGAGTTTTGATAGCCTCCGCCGAGTGGACGTGATGCCGCAGAGGCTAGGGAGAGCCGCTTCTTGTACTCTCGCAATTCGAGCGACATTTTCTCGATTTGTGCACGCAGAATGCTGTTCTCATGATTGGCCGACTCGGAGGCTTTCTGGAGATCTTCAACCTTGGTCTCTAAGTCTTTCAAATGCTTCTCCTTTCGCTCGCGGAATGCTCGTTGGGCGGCACGGTTCTGAGCCTTGCGCTTCTATGGCGGAAGAAAATGTAAGGTCAGCAAGACATGATCCATTGCCTTTTGCAATTATCCAACGTCTGCACAAGAGGAAAATGAAGTGGGAGGGAAAGGAAGAAGAGAGAGAGGTTCTTACTGATGTGGGCTCTGATGTCAATGGTTTCCGGCCAGGCTTCTTCGAAGCCTTCTCCTCGCCTTCACGACGTTTACCACCGCCCTCATCATCCTCATCGTCGGGATGACCGCGCTTGTCATGAGTAGTCTCCTGATCGCCGTCGGAGGAAGTCCCAGGCAGATTGCCAATCATCTGGCCATGGGCGACAGGGTCATTGGGGAAGTCGAAATCAAGTCCATCAGCATCGAAATCATAATCGTAGTCGATGAATGGACTTTCGTCAAAGCTATTCATCGTGGCTGAGGCGGGAGTCGGCTCCAAAGGCGAATCAAGGGATGAGGGTGCCATGGAGAGGGTATCAATCGTCGATAGGTTAGATGCAGTAATATTGGTGATATTAGAATTGTCGTTATTGTTATAGTTATTGTTGTTGGTTGTACTGCTATTGTTGTTATTGGAAGTTATAGAATTATAGACGGCGGGGACAGAAGTGTTGGAATAGAGTGCTGCGAGCAAGAGCTTCTCTTGGTCGGGTGAGAGTGTGAATCGAGGGTTAAGTGGAGTCCTCGAGATCGTTCTTGATTCCATATGGAGGGAGATGTGTTGAAGGCTGGGGGAATTTGTGTTATCTGGCGGGGTCAGGACATACACTGGATAGTGGCAGTCGATGACCTGTCGTCTTCACCTTCTTGCACCGTTCACCTTCGCCTTCACCTTCCCTCGTCGAGCGTATTGATGACGATGGAGATAAACGAGCCCCTGCGACGTGGAAAAGTATGAAAGATAAAAGATAATAGGGGTCGTACGGTCGGAAGAAGAAATGACGACGTTTCGATTGAGAAAGGTCGATGAAACTTTTTCGATACAGATGGATGGAGGTTTGAGTACGGTGGCGAACCACAGATACGATTGATCGGTCCACGCCGGAGGCTGGACAGTGGACAGTGGACACTGGACACTGGGCACTGGACACAGGGCCGGTGTCTGGGAAGTGGAAGAGAGAGAGAAGGGAGGATGAGTGGCAGGAGGACGAAAGACTAGAAGATGTGGAAGGAGCAATCAATCCGTTGTGTGTCTCGTCTTCTTCTCTGGGGACCGCTTGTAGGCCCGGGTTTTCAGGTAATAGGCTAGTGGTGGTACGTAGTGCTGCCCTTTCGGTACGTTTTGATGCTGCTTTTGATGCTGCTTTTTTTGGTTGGTGCTGCCCTGAACGGTATGATTCTGCGCTTCTTTGGCAGGGACTTTGCGCCTGGAAGGGAGACTGTGGGCTGCACTGTGGCCCTGAATGGACAAGAGTCTCTTGACTTGCGGGACTGTATTGCTGCGGTCAGGTGCACGGAGATTGCCAAGGCTGTTGCTGTCTCCCTGCTAGGGCCAAGTTGAGATGCCCGAGTTTCTTTTTTAGTAGATCAGGAGAATTGAGGCGGTGGTGTGGAGCGTTGAGCAGTCAGTGCGTCGTCCAATTCAGGTGGTAAGCACGGTAAGTTGATGGCAGTGGTAGACAAGCGTGACAAGCCAGATCACGATAATCACGGTAATGGGAATGCCGGGAGATGGAGATGGTACCGTAGTCTGTAGGTTGTGATGTACTCCGTACAGCAAGAATCAATGGAGAGCGTGTGGCGCTGGGGAGAGAGAGAAGGAGGGGAGAAGGAAGGGCAGCCACTGGCGGACGCTGTGACCGTAAACTTCCTAGGGTCCCCTCAGATTCCAAAGCCGTGGAAGATGGCGGGTAGGGCGGTCGAGATGGAGATAAAACGTAGAGAAGAAGCACAGAAGGCAGAGAGGCAGGCGTGGCAGGTGAGATGAAGATGAAGAGATCTCTTCAAAAGCAGCACCAGGCCGATGGTTGATAGCAAAAGACCAGAGTTCAGTCTCGTTGGATGATGGGGGTCAGCGAGAAGCGTGAGCGAGCGAGGGGGCGTTGATCCGATTGTCGATGCTGATAAATCCAAACGCTCGCCAGCCTAAGCGAGTCCGCTTGGAGAAGCTGGTGGAAGCTTTTTCATCCTAGTACGGAGTAATTACTGGACATACTTATACTGTATACAGTAGTATTAAGGTGCATTAAGGTACGGCGGCATTTTCAGGTACATTAGTATACATATATATATATATAGATATCTTTGGCACAGCAATGTTACAGTACTACAGTACTGCATGAGAAGATTGAGGTGCATGGAAATCAGACATCTCCAAGTCTTCTGTGAATGACTACTGCTGCTAATTACTCCTGCGCCGTCTATGAATAGAATCCCTTTTGTACACAGTACTTTCTCATGGTACTTCTCTCCTCAACAACTTGTGTACTGTATACCGTAAGCGTTATGTACTGTACTGTACTTTTGTGTACCTGCTGTCTTCTGCTGCACAAAGCCTTTTTCCCTCCTACTCTGCAGGGCATTCTCCAATCAGCTTGCGAGAATCGTATCCGGCCAGGTACCTCCCGTCCTCCGTCCTCGTTCTGGGTTTGGGGTGGCTGCAACATCACTTTACCGGTCCCACACCTCCCCTCTCTTGAACCCCCAGAGTGACTCAGGGTCCGTCAGCCGGTGACGCAATGCTGGTCTAGAACAGCTTGTCAGGCGTGTTTGAGATACCAGTTGTGGTTTCGCCGGATCGGATTTAACGTTCAGGCAACGTAAGGATGAAGTGTGGATGGTAAGTTAAGGTTATGCCGTCCTCGAAAGGCTGAGCAGTTGCCGCGTGTGTCAACTCCTGTCAATGTTTGGGTGTCGCCCATTCTCGACATCATCGTATGAAGTCATTCAATCGCCCGCAGCTTGGTCTGTGGCGTGAGAAGACAAAGATCAGGAGCTTCCCTCCCCCTGCTCCCCTCCCAGCAGAGAGCCGAACGAGGCCAATCCATGCTTCCAGGCTGCCAGGCCACCAACGCCCCAAAGCTCTCCACCAGATCACGATCGTCCGTCCCTGCACATGCCTCAGGCATTGTCTCGCGACCCCTCTGCCCCTACGGCCGGACATTATCCACTCCACTAATCCCGCACGCTAACCGAGAATACCCGAGGCCAACGCCCAGATGTTGGTATGCCTTTAAATCTCAGATGCGCTTTTAATTGACCTGCGTTTTTGATTTATCTCTTACTGTAAATTTTGTTAAAGAGAAGCGTCGATACTCCCTATTGTCAAAGTCGGATGTCTATAGAGGTGCTATTCTTTACTCAGAGGGTGATCAAGACAAATGATACTATCCGGAAGTGATTCAACCTCCAGCGGACCTTCCAGTGTAACTTATCACGAATTTCTCCGACTACGATATATCGTAGGAGTAGTTAAGTAAACTGTCCGAAATTCACAGGTTTTCCCATCGGGCCCAGCCCGGTGTTTTCTTGTTGGAGCCTTAATCAATGAATTCGATGAACGAGAACAATCTGGTTATACCAATTACTCAAAACCAAAGAACAGCTAGTGTTGTTGATATCGGCGGCTACAGGAATGAAAACTGATCTACCATGTTTTCGACTTCAGCGTGTAGGGTTTAAACAAATAAATCTATATGATAAGTCGAGTTGTTTTACGAAGATATTTTCGAATGNAAAAATGTTTACTTTGTCAATCTAGTTCTATTCACGTCGTCGAGGTTATTGTCGCTTAAGGTCGAATAGTAGATTGTTCACTTCGTCGTTGTATTGACATTGCCTCTTCCAAAGGTAGCTTTTCCCTTGTTGCTCATGAATCTCTATTTTATTGATGAAGCCATGATTTTCGTTCCACTCAACTCGAAAATCTCTTTTCACTCCGATCGTATGTGCTCAGGGAGGTGAAATTCTTGATCCGTCCCGAGTAAACAGTTGTGGAGTTGTTGAGAATCATGTGGTTTAACTGCATCAGAGGCAACCAGGTAGAGTTAGAACCAAAAGTAGAAATAAATATCTAATAGTAACTTCGATGAGAAATTTGAATGTAAGGTACAAGGCTTCCATATGTCATCTAGATCTAAAACCCCTTGTGCTAATCTGTTCGGGCCNTTTTTTGTATGTGCCATCATTCACCGCCTTCCTGGTGAGGCCTGTGCTATCATCATTGGACATGATCAACAACATGCAACGCTAGAGCATCACAGACCTCCTCACTCCACCATTTCTGCACGACCTCTCGAATCATCACTACCACCATCAACATTGTTGCCCTTAAGCTGCATTTCCATATACCTCAACTACAGCTATGGATCTTGCGTACGACCATATCCAAGAGGAGGCGCTGGCGCAGGACAAATCCCCCGCTTCAGACGCCACAAACAAGGACGAGCATCCCGAAAGCTCTCTCAATGCTGATTTTCAAGAGGCCTACAAGGCCATCTCCTCCAGTCCATGGGGGGCAAAGCTAGGGGGCTTCTTTGGGAGTGTGGTTAAGCAGGTACCTCCTCCATATCTTGTCTCGAAGCTAGATATTGGAGCCCGGACGGCTGAGAAGACTGAGCTATAAACAAGACAGAAGACGCGCTGTACTGACCGGTTCTTTGTGTACAGGGCGAGAGCGTCTACAAGGAAGCTCAACAAGAGTTCAGCGAGATCAGCGAGGAGGCCACCAAGGGCTTCACCGATCTCCGTTCCTCCATTATAAGCCGCACTAGATCCCTCTCCCTCGCTCAGAAGCCGGCGTCAAGTCCTAGCAACAAGGCTGGTGAAGGATCGGCCGATGCTACTACTAGCGAGAAGTCCACCGAGGAAGTCATCAAGGAATCAGAAGGTGTCCTTGCCCGGCTCCGTTCCGAAGCTGCAAAACGCTTGAAGGAAATCGAGAAGGCAGAAGACGCTGCCGACGAGGCTCTGCTGAAGTTCGGTACTAATATACGCAACTTCTTGCGCGATGCCGTACAGATTGCGCCACCATCCGAAACTCCAGGTCAGTCGGACGCCGTCTTGTTTGAGAGCAAGGACGCCTCGGGCAAGCGTGTGTTCCACTCCACTAGGTTTGATGCCCAACTGCATGTTATCCATTCAAGTTTAGATTCCTTCACCAAGGATCCAGAGAGTCCTGAATTCGACAAATGGGTCAAGACCTTCGATGTGGAGAAAAAGACGGACGATATCGCCCACGATCTGGATGAGTATGGGGAGTTGAGGACGACCATGGAGAAGCTCGTACCGGACAGGGTGAGCTACGCAGATTTCTGGAAACGCTATTACTTCCTTCGATACAGTGTTGAAACTGCAGAGGCCAGACGGAAGGATTTACTAAAAGGTATGAAACCATGTCCATTCACTTCCCTTCCCATCTCTCCTATATATATGTATATATACTGACTGAACTTTGTTATCGTACAGCTGCTGCGGCTGAAGAAGACATAGCCTGGGACGAAGACTCGTCCTCCGAGGCCGAGGAGTCGAAACTTAAGACAGGTGACCTCCACCGAAGTCCTTCCGTGGGGTCCTCAAGAACTCTTCATCCTACCGTTGCCTCTGACCAACTGCTTAAACCCTCTGAATCGAGAAAATCTCATGACGAGAAGAGTCAGGCTGATAGCGATGCTAGCTATGACGTCGTCGGTGCTACGAGTGGAGCACCGAGTCGGGCGCCAGATAGTCCGAAGGAAAGTCGAGGGGCAGAAGACAGTGAGGAGGAGGAGGAGGAGGAGGACTGGGAGTAGATGAGGAAGTCTGTCATGTGCTAGATAGTATGCGGTTATCTTTTAAGGGATCTTTGGCGTTTTGAAGGCGGTGATCCCTTCTTTTGTTATTTGACTCTTCCGTTAGGAACAAACATCTTAGGCGTTTCCTGTGGGTATTGAATAGTCGTTATCCTATCATATCGACCCGCAGAAACAGATCTAATTACATGATAGATATATATCTGTGCTCAGGAAGAATACCTGATGATATCTCTTATCATGCAGGCGTAATGCCAATTCCTGGCTCCTCTTTCTATTTCTTTTGTGACCACTCCATGAGCACATTCACTCATTTTCCCTCTCCATAAACTAGTTTTGGTGACTGTTACGCCCGGAACTCCTTTCCTCAGCCCCATATATGTCTGAAAGATGCATCACACCCACCTAGAACAGACCTTCCTCACATAACAAAACACATAAAAAAGATCTCCAGTCTACCATCTACAGCATTAGCAGATCATCTCTTCTTCTTCGTAACCTTAGTAAATCCATCCTCATCCACCTCAGGTTCAACTTTCTCCCTCGGCGCCCTAACTAACGCAGGTGCCTCGTCCATAACCACATCTCCATCTCCATCCTCATCATCACTCCCACTCTCTTCGCTATCCCAGTCTGTCTCCCTCCCCTCATCATCCTGTCCTTTCCTAAAAACCCCAGCAATCGCAGCTCCAGAATCCTTCCCTTTGCCAGCCCCTTTAGCCAGCCACCTCTCCCTCAACTTCTCCACCCCGGTCGTGTTGCCCTTCTGTAAAACATCTTTTCTTATCCTCAAAATATCATCTGCCACCTCCGCCGCACTCCCATCGTCAACCACAACTTCAAACTCGTCACTCATGGCTTGTATTAAAACTTCTTCAACATCAATTTCATCGGTCTCTGGGTCATTTTCAAAGAGTAGGACGATTTCACCGGCGAGCCAGTCCCGCTTGTCGGCGCTGTCGGGANCGCCCCAGTTATTTGTAACGGAGAGGCTGAGGGCGGGCCATAGGTGGAGGAGGAGCGAAACACCTTGTTCGAAGCTTGCTTGGAGGGCTTCTGTTGATTTTGGCATTTGTGTTAGTTTTCTGAAAGTAAAAGATAATTGGAGATGTAGGATGGAAGATGAATGGAACGGACCTGGTGTCAATGTTGTTGATCCTTTAATTGTCCCTGTTGATGGAACAGAAGTCGCCATTTTTTTCGTGAAGGCGATTTCTGTATGAGGTTCTTGAGTTTGGGNAAAAAAAACGGAAATACCCCTCGTTAATTTTTGNTTTTTTTAATGAAGCAAAAAATGGTTCGGCTGGGTCAATCCAAGTCGCAAAAACAAAATAGAATGTTTTGTACTCTTCTAAATAGCTGGACATCCCCAGATTCTAAATATATACCCCTTTCTTAACTATAATTTAATGAAGTTGAAAACATAACTATATTACGAATATCAGATTTCAATCTAGGCGGGGTTGATATTGTGTTGTGCCTGAAAATTTGGGCTGCGACTTTGTGCGCTTGGCAGGTGCCATGACGTATCGCGCCGGGATCATCGCTCCCCCTTTGGCATGTGTACAATTGCTTCTACTTACTTTGGCTGCTGGAGAGGGGATCTCTAACTAAGTTCCCCCCCTTCTCCTCTTCTATTCTTCTTCTCTCTTTAATATCACATTTATCAATTGACTGGCGTCATTCCTTTATTATATACCCTGGGCCTAGATTGCACTTTATTGTTCATTTGTCGTTAATGTTTAGTGCTTTGAGACTTGTACCCTTAGGTGGTTGATACATTCGGAGACTTCAGCAGTGGGAAATTCGGGTCCTTCGGGTTCATTGAGAGCTTTGTACTAGATGAAGCGTATATGAAACCCTAGGAGATTTATTGTTCTTGATATACACCAAGGTTGCCCCAAAAATTATCCATCATGGTCTTCAATACTGCCACTATTGGCACCGCCGTTACACCAGCAGTGGTGTCGACCTTCTTTTCTCATGTAAGTTCACAAGGAGATACGTATTCAAGTGTTCAAAGGTGATAAGTGTGTTAATACTATCCAGTATCTGAATCGCAAGTCCCGGGCGAACAAACCGACTGCTCGCATATCCTACGACGAAGGCCTACATCTGATCCGCAAGTTTATGTTATATGCCTCCAACCATACTGTCGAAGAGATACAGCGCTTCACTTCCCAATGGGTCCCGCATCCACGCTGGGTGAAAGTTGAGGAGGTGAAAATCGCCGACCAGTATATCCTTGAGGCTGCTGAACACTTGACTGCACAGCTGGGCCAACATGGAATCGATGAGGTCGGCGGCAGAACCTGGTGGCAGTGGCGTCGGCCCGGGAGTGAGCTCAAAGCCGAATGGATTGAGATGAGAGCCGAATATGATGAGCGGAAGCGGATTGGTGGAGAGTGTAAGAGGGTTATGCTCTATGTGCATGGTGGTGCCTATTTCTTCGGGAGCGTGGACGAGCATCGCTATCAGCTGCAGAGACACGCACGGAAATTGAGTGCTAGGGTTTTTGCTCCACGATATCGACTAGCCCCCCAATTTCCTTTCCCTTGCGGGTTGCATGATTGCATAGCTGCTTATCTGCATCTCCTAAGCATTCAGGATCCTACGACTATTATTTTGGCTGGAGATTCCGCTGGAGGAGGAATGGTTTTGAGGTGCGTCTTGACTTGATTTTCTTTGCCGAGCATTTCTGCTAACGCATGAGAAGTATTCTGGTTACTCTACGTGATAGAGGCATTCCGTTACCAGCAGGGGCCATCCTTATTTCACCTTGGGTTGATCTCACGCATTCATTCCCTAGTGTTGGAGAAGAAAATCCATTAGATTATATCCCCCCCGCCGGTTTTCACCAGCGTCCATCTCCAGCATGGCCTCCACCGAATGCAGACGATATGTTAGCTATAGAGGAGACCATCGTCAGGAATATGGCTCACAATGAGCATAGTGGTTCGCCACTATCAAATGAAGGAGATGCCATTGAAGGCTTTCATGTCGACCATCACCCTCCAGAAGGGATGAAGAACCATAAAGCTACTCCTAATACTAAATCGGATGATGGTGCTACTGTTCCTACGGCGAATACTATTCCAGGACCAAGTAATAACCTTTCCATTATGCTTGATGGCAAGCTGGTAGAGGTTAAAGACCAAATCCACATGTACGCTACAAACCAACTTCTCTCACATCCTTTGGTATCTCCAATCTTTCAGCCTTCTCTCGGTGGCCTTCCTCCTCTTCTCATTCTCGTTGGTGGTGGAGAAATGTTGCGCGATGAACAAATCTACGTAGCACATAAAGCAGCCAACCCATCAAAATATGCTCCCCCTGATGTATTCCTTGATCGACACCCCCACCTACATCACAGGGACGAAGTCACTAAATGGAAACCAACAGATGTCCAGTTACAGGTTTGGGATGACTTATGCCATGTTGCTCCAACATTGAGCTTCACCAGACCAGCAAAATATATGTTTCGGTCTACTGCACAATTTGGCGCGTGGGCATTGGCAAGAGCTCAAAAGACTGAGATTGATATAATGGATGATGATGAACTCTCCGTTATCTCCACTTCAGATTCTTTTGATGAAGATGGTGAAAGATTGAGGGACAAAAACATACCTGAGGTGAATGGTGGTGTAGCTCGGATCGGAAAAGCGGGTGATTCTTTGCCTGCATTCAGAAACCATATGATCCGGCAGCGGGTGGATCGCCGTGGGAATATATACCCCCTTGAGCCTGCGCACCAGCTTCGAGCGTGCACTATTCTACAATCTGAAATCGGTGTCATCAAAGAAGGACCAGTTCATAAATGGATGGAAATGAAGAGGAAGTACGACAGAAAGTATGCCTCAGACAAGAGAAGGATCCAGAAGCAGCGGGCTAGAGATATGGCAGATGGATATCTTACCTTTGGTGATGAAGAAGTGCCGCCACCGTCAGCCTTGGCAGGAAGGCGGAAAGCTGATCGTGATATTAGAGAACAGAAGAAGTCAAAGAGCCTCGGTCTATCATTATGGTCATTGTGGGGTAGCAAGCACGATGAAAAGACCATTGTTAGAGAAGCCGGTGCTGATCAGATCCAGGAGGCTGTCCTGGACACTGATGGTGGCACGCCGACACAAGAGACACGCGTGGAAGAAGAGAGGAAGGATATTGGAAAGAGGAATAAATCTGAATATAGCCGCAGTCGTTCCCGTCGGAGGACAATCACTGATGAGCATCAGACTGAGGCCAACAGTAACGTTGAGATTGACGAGAACACACCTGCTGCCGAGCTCCAAGCCAAGATTGACGCCAAACGTCGATTGGATGCAGCAGCTTCTCGGCCATCTTCACGAGCTTCAACCAGCATCAAATCAGATGTAGATGTTCCTTACATCCTTATACGAACTCCAACCCTGGAAACTGAGCTACACCGACCGAAGGCTAACGGTATTGCGTTCCCATTTAGCTTGAAGCGCGATAACGACGATAGGAGTGATAGCATGAGGACCTTAACCAGCGATATCGGGGTTCCTCCTATTCTAGCTGTAAAACAACAGGACCCTAACGCTGCACATAGCAACGTTTTGAAAGACGAAGATGGGGTTGTTGGTCAGGATAAGGAGGAGGCAACAGAAAAGGAAGCAGTAGCAGTAGCAGGAGGGGAATCTGTAGAAAAATGATGGCGCCAGATAAGACTCGTTATGCAAAAAAAGTCTGATGAGTAGAGGATTTACAACTTTATTTCGGGGATACCACTTGTATTTTTTATATTTTGTACTATCTCTATATTTATTTACATATATATGCAATTCTTAAGTTTGAAATAATTGAGAATTATTATTACCATTGGGTATCATCATTATCTATTCTCATTATACCTCCAGTTAATTTTCTGCAATTATTACTAGGTACCGTATCCCCTCTCATCTGCTGGTTCGGCGATTCATTCATTCATAACCAGGACTAGTCCCCAGTGTTGAATCCGTCTCAACACTAATCCCCCTTCCAAGTGGACTTCCCGTCTTTTCTACTGTCCGCGTATCTCTCACTACCCGATCTAATGGCCTCGTTGACTTGCGCGGAGGCCGAGAACTCGAGATAGGAGAAGAAGCTAGCCTTGGCGAAAGGGGCATCGAATCACGTTTAGGACTATAACCCGTACTTCGATAAGGCAACTGCGGTTCAGGGGTGTCAAAGGGCGTTGTGCTCCTCTCTCTTGAGAATCGCGGTGATTCTGCGCTAAACGGCGTATTTCCCCTGGAATACCGTCCCTCATCCTCACCATCGTCCCCGTGGCTAAGATTGTTGTACTGATACTCCTCTCCTCTCCGCTTCACAGGACTCTCATCATAGGGATCGAAGCCGACTTTCCTTCGGGCCGCTAGTCGTGTTCTTCTCCTCTCTTCCGAATCTCCACCCGCGCCAGTGGTTGAAGATTCCTCAAGGAAGAAGGTGAGGAGTTCATCTGGTATTGCGAGGTGTGATACTTGTTGGAATTGTTGCAGAGAGGTTAAGCGGATTAGCATCTCGAGGAGGGAGAGAGATGTGCGGATTGGGCCACCGAAAGCCGTGGAGGGAGAATTGAATGATGGTTTTGGGGAGGAAGATGCTAGAACTGATGAGTTTAAATGATGTCTTGGGGATGGGGACGGCGAACTAAGGTTGAGGTGGGCTAATTCGCTTGCAAGCTCCGATTGGCCTGGTGAGTTGATGGATGAGTTTGCTGGTGGTGATTTATATGGTGGCTCGTCTGGAGTTTCTTGGTCTGCTGCTTCTTCTGTCTCCGAACTGGAGTCTTCTGATTCTGTATAGACTTCGAAGGCCAGCCATTCATGGTCGAGGTCTGCTGGAAATTTCCAAGAGTTTTCTGTGGCTATTGAGGGATTGGAGGCAGGTTCTTCTAGCAAGAAGACTGAACTTTCTCGACGGATTTGTTCGTTAGGATCATCTTCTGACTCATCTTCCTCTGTTCCCGTAGCCTCTTCGCTTTCTGGTTTCTGATCTTCGTCTTCCTCTTCTTCCTGATCAATACCCCAACCATCTTCGGTCCCTTGCATTGCTTTCCGTGGAGGTATGGCGTTCACATCTCGTTTAAGCAGAAGAACTGGACTATTCGTCTCATCCTGACTCCCAATATTAAGTATCTTGCCGGTATCTGCATAAAAAATCTTTGAAATCTGGTATATAGGCAAGAATTCTCGAATCCCTGCAAGTTTGACGTCTCCGTATGATCCAGGTTGCACTTGATAATCCTCAAATGAGTGGACTCTATCATCATCAAAATCTTCGACAATCTCAAACCTGTAAGCATATTCGTTTGCGTTGCCTTCCGCTCCTAAGATAGGTTCTCGCGTGTTATAGCTGGCCGTTGGCTCTTTCACCAGGGTACTATGTTTTTTAGAAGTACCTATTACATTAGACACGTCTTCTGGCTTATCATAAGCCATTGAAAGAGGGACACGCATCAGCTTCACATTCGCTTTATGGATGACCTCTTTCCAGGTTGCGTCACGGATGTTTTCTGACTGTTCGTATGCTCTATACGCGTGTCCCGTAAAAAGCATATATAAAGATAAGGTAAAGGTTGGTCCAACCTGAACTGGCGAGTTTGGTGCTATGCTAAACCGCGTATCTCCTGCAGTTAGAAACGTGCTTGCCTGCAACAACCTGGATGGTGAGACGGTCGGTGGAAGAGTTGTGGACAGACTAGCTCCTGAGGTTGTGATAGCAAGATTGATAAAGGGGACCGCATCTTCTATGCGTTCAAGCAGTCGGCAGATGTCCTCGATTATTTCTCGGATTTCTACTAGATGAGCAGCCTTTGATTTGCCTTTGCCGCTCTGTCGACGTGATTCCTCTTCAGCATTAGCTGCCTTTGCCAGGCGGGCACCGAGAGATTGAATATCCCATCTTAAAGATTTAGTTAAAGTTACTGCAGACTCAAGTGTTGTATTTCCTCTTGCTGATCTGACAGTTTTGTGAATCAGTAATGAATTATGTCGGGTAAGAAAACGATACTCACATAAGCTCCACCATGTCTATAGCAGGAGAAATAATCTGTAGCGACATTGTCAGAATGATTAAAAAGCCAGTATTCCTCCAAAGGAGTTAAAATCAGGAGATAAGGGGAGCCAGTTTAGTGTTAGATTGGCTGTTGGTCTGAATCTCCGCTTAACTTACCCTGATCTTGCCGTCCAGCTTCTCTTGGAGATTTCGAAGAGTTCGATAGTCCCCATCATTATCAACTGTCTAAAAAGCACAGATTAGAAAAATATAGAAGAGTAAGAAGAATTAATGTCTACCTTGAGAAGCCTCGATGTTTGTCTAATAGCATATGTAGCCGTGATGCCAATACCAGATCTTAAACAGTCAGAAAAGAACACCCAAAGAATTTTTAAAATCTGAGAGCTCACCGTATAGCATAGTTCACAGCATGCTGTGTGAGCTAGAATTCATGAATGATGAGCACGTGATCCTTCAGATGTTAACCCAGAAAGTACCAACCTTGTTCAAGAAGATATCCATCTTAAACGCTGTAGAACCGCTACTTGGGGAAGTGGACTTCTACAATGCTAAATACTTATTGAATAGCTATTGCTAGTTGCTAGGAGCAAGTCGGATATATAAGATCTTGTAAACCATCATGATCAAGACCAATGTAACCTAATATTCTATTCACGAGCAGGACGCGACCTCTTTTGCGTGTTTGTTCAAGAGGCACAGGAGGAGGAATGATTGGTTCATGTCATCTTCTTCGCCTACCGCATTGTTGGAAGGAATGAAAGAAGCCGGACAAACTTTGCGGCCCGGCTTGTGCCTCAGCTCCAACTATTTTCGTCACTTGACAGGGTGGGGCTGAGTTTTGTGGGCGCCTTGAGTCAACCAGCGAAACTTGCCCCTCCTTCTCAAACCAAACATTCGTTCTTACCATCATACCCATTTGAAGGAAGATCCGTGACGGGCTCCCAATTAAAGGCTGCTTTGACTTACTTGCAGCGCTTCTGGATATCAAATTCTGCGACTCGGTGGCAAATCTGTAGGATCTATTAAGGCCTGCTGCCCTCGCCAGCGCACAATTAAAACATTGTCCTCTGATATCGGTGTAACCTACAGCATCTGTACGGAGGTAGAATTCAAACCTCCTCAGATTCCATCACAACGCCGCAAACATGTCAAACCTCAACTCCTGGGAGGATGATCCAAGCTTGAAGGAGGACAATCTTTCTAAGCAAACACAGCAGTTGAACATCAATAACAACCAGCCCCAATCTGGTCCAACTTTTAGACCAGCCGCAGCTTCATTTCAGCCGGGTGCCCAATCTTTTCAACCTGGCCAAGCCTACCAAACATATGGTGGCTACGATCAACCCGCATACCAAAATTATTATAATCCTCAGCAGGGCTATAACTATCCTCAATACGGGCAGCAGGGCGGTCTTAACCAGGTCCCGCAAGGGGGGTATGATGGATACCAGAACCAAGGAGGCTACAACCAGGGATATGGTGAGCATACCTTTTAATTATCGAACCTTGCAGATTTTAGAAGTATTTTATATCTTGTGGCTAGAATATGACCTTTACGCTCCTTAGCCCATTCCATCAGCTATAATTTTTACTATAAATATACCAAATCTGACATCATACACCAGGAAACCATTATGGTGGTTATTCGCAGCAACAAGGAAATACAACGACGCAACAGCCTCGACAGACCCCAACTATTGCTAAACGTCCTACTGATGGCGCCTCAACTTCGGATTTGAACAGACCGGTAACATTGAATGATGGGCCTTCTAAGGTTTTGAGCATTGGAGGAGAGTCTTCTGGTCTCAACAAGCCTGTCACAGTGAAGGACGGAGCACCGAAAGTTTTAAGCATCGGAGGGGATGCACCAAAGCCAAAGGCTAAAGTGTTGTCGATTGGTGGGCCTGCTGCGTCAGCAGAAAAGAAAAAAGAAGAAAAGAAGGACGTGCCATCTGCAACTCCTTCACAAGCTGGTGCTGAAGCAGGAGCTAAAGCAGCAGCCGCTAAGGCGATAGTGAAGACCGAAAAAGGCTCCACTACAGACAGTGGAAAGTCATCTCCAACGCCTTCTTCTGGGCGATCGAGCCCAACACGAGCAGCCGTAAGGCAGGCAATTAGAGATGCAGATATTGTTGAGAAGGAACAAGCTGCAGATGTTGATGACGAGACACTTAAGGAAGTTTACGGGAAAGAGCACGTGAACATCATTTTTATTGGCCATGTCGATGCAGGAAAATCTACCCTTGGAGGTTCAATTTTATACGCCACCGGAATGGTTGACGAAAGGACGATGGAGAAGAATAAAAAAGAAGCTAAAGAAATGGGCCGTGAAACATGGTATCTGTCATGGGCACTGGATCTGACAAAAGAAGAAAGATCAAAGGGGAAGACTGTGGAAGTTGGCAGAGGTTTCTTCGAAACTGACAAGCGAAGGTACAGTATCCTGGATGCTCCTGGGCATAAAACATATGTTCCAAGCATGATTGGTGGTGCCTCACAAGCCGATGTTGGAATTCTGGTTATCAGTGCTCGAAAAGGAGAGTATGAGACAGGATTTGAAAAGGGAGGCCAGACCAGAGAGCATGCTATGTTGGCAAAGACCCAAGGTGTCAACAAGCTTGTCGTGGTTATCAACAAGATGGATGATCCAACAGTCCAATGGTCGGAGAAACGTTACTTGGAATGTACCACCAAGCTCGCTCAGTTCCTCAAGTCTGCAGGCTATAACCTCAAAACCGATGTTTTCTTCATGCCCATCGCTGCTCAACAATCGATTGGTATTAAGGATAGAATCCCAAAAGGCTTAGCACCATTTTATGATGGCCCTTCACTACTGGAATATCTCGATGGTATGACGGCTTTCGAACGGAAAATTAATGCTCCTTTCATGATGCCCATCAATGGTAAATACCGAGACATGGGTACTATAGTGGAAGGCAAGATTGAATCTGGTGTGGTCAAGAAAGGCATGTCTCTAATCATGATGCCTAACCGTGATAAAGTTGAGGTGGCGGCCGCGTACGGAGAGACAGAAGATGAAGTTTCCCTAGCCCAATGCGGTGACCAAGTCCGTCTACGACTTCGTGGAATTGAAGAGGAAGATATTTTACCCGGATTTGT
Source organism: Scytalidium lignicola (assembly GCA_002812745.2). Taxonomy (NCBI): domain Eukaryota; kingdom Fungi; phylum Ascomycota; class Leotiomycetes; genus Scytalidium; species Scytalidium lignicola. Next base: position 71,226 of record NCSJ02000012.1, read on the forward strand.
TCTTTGCTCTCCAAAACGTCTCGTCCACTGTGTCTCGGCATTCGAGGCTCAAATTAAGATATTAGATCTCAAGAGTATCTTATCTGCTGGCTTCAACTGTGTTCTGCACGTTCACTCCGCAATCGAAGAGGTTACCTTTGCAGCTCTGCTGCATAAGCTGCAGAAGGGCACGAATAGAAAGAGCAAATTGCCACCGTCGCATGCTAAGAGGGGTGATAGCATTATTGCGAGGATGGAGGTCATTGGTGGTGCGGGATCGGTTTGTATAGAGAAGTTTGAGGACTATCCGCAGTTAGGAAGATTCACGCTAAGAGACCAGGTGTGTAGTCTTATTTCTAATTTCTTCCGTCAACAAATGTAACTAACATGGATTCAGGGACAAACCATTGCCATCGGTAAAATCACGAAGTTAATAACAGATGACGCTCAATCCACAGCTTAAATAATTGGAAATCAATTTTATCAATCGATGAACTCTGCCCGTGGCCTGTCATAGCCACAAGGAGAGACGGCAGTCCGTGCCGAATGAGAAACATGATTAGCATATATATTAACTTGCTATCAATCTATGAAAACTCTGTTTTATAACGGAATAGAGCTAGCGTAGGCTTGTTGTTCGATCTCTCAGGGTAGATAGACCACATACTGAAAAAAATGCCAATGCATTAATAGAAGTACCCTGCAGATCGACTGAGACTTATGAGAAGATACAACAAGTCATTTTAAAAGTGCGAAGTTCATTTGGGTATCATAAATCTCTAATAACATCACATATACCAATGTCTTTCCCCATACATAGAAATAACCTAATATGCCGCAACGCCAAGTATTCAAATCCAAGGGAATTGTACTGTACAACATGTTACAAAGGGCCTTTGGTATCACACCGAAGAAGTCATGAAACCCCTCTCCTCCTTTTTTATCTTTAGAGTCACAGCCTTCGCTTTGATACTCTCTCTCAACCTTCTAAGACCAAATCTCCTAAGACAGCTAGCTGTTAAACTCATACTGTCCTCAGCAGGCCCGCGAGAAGCAAGTTGATCCTCCACATCCTTGTTCTTTTCAGACACCTCACTAACATAGAGAGCCGGGATATGTAATTCAATAGTAGCAGCGGCTATTTCTTCTTCGACTGGGGGTCGCAGAAGAGGTTTCCGTGCTATACTCGCAGGTGTCACATCATTATATTTAAGTTGTCTTCTGGGAGTGTTGAAGTAGATGGAACTTTCTGGCGAAGAAGTATATTCATCTGGAGGGTTGACATGAGCCGTTTCTGGGGTCTCGGGAGGGGTGATGAGGCCGTGGATTTGTTTGCTGGGGAGATAGGTTTTGTACTTTATCGATGTAGGTGTGATCACGGCGTGCCCGAAGGATTCGGGTTTATTCAAGGGTGTTATTGGTGGTTCAGGTAAGATGCCTTCGGATTGTTGTTCTGGAGTTGTGTTCTCCTCTATTTTGATAGGGGGAGTTTCAGGTTGTATATGTGGCTCAATAATATCTGGTAATGAGGGTGCAGGGGATAGAGGAGGCTGTTCATTATTTTGCTTATACTCTTCCTCCTCCTCCTCCTCCTCCTGCTGCTCTTCTTCTTCTTCTTTTCGCTCAGCAGGATTTGAAGAGTAAGGTATCCCAAACATTTTTGAGAAGCTGTAGCTCTGCTTGACCTCACTATTATCTCTGTTACCAGGCAGTGATATATTCTGAGGGATATGAGGAGGAAAGGGATTGAAGTCTCCGGCTGACATTGCATCTTGCTGGTCATATTCCGCAGATAGCAGTGATGATTTGATTCGGTTAGACTTTTGTTCCTGAACTGCAATACCAGCTGATTCCAGGTGCGTAAAGTTAATTCGTTGTGGTACGCATGGAAACGTGAACTGTTTCCTTATTTCCTCGTCTGTTGCTTTGTCTTCCATTATTTCGTGAGAAGTTGGATCCTGTGCTGATGATTTTGGTGCTGGAGATGGAGACGGAGGGCTTTCGACCATAGGCATCTTCTGCCATTTATCTGATGGTGTTCCAGAGGGTGTCGGTAAATCCATGTTAACCAATTTGCCTGGATTTGATGGGTTAGGATAATCCACTTTGCTTTTGCTCTCTGGTGTCGCTATTGCATGAGCCGGATGCTCTATTGGATGTTGATCAACGATCGTTTGAAAGTGTATGGTTCTTGGAGAAGATGGAGGTGTGATATAAGCAAGATCTGGTTCACTTGGTGTCATAGGTACTGTTTCTTCGCAACGCTTCTCATTGTTTTGCAGTTCAGTGAGAATTATGTTTGCCGTCTCCTCGGTTTCATCTTCATTATCTTCAGTATCTTCAGATTCGTAACCCCTGGACCTCATACTTTCGTTCATCCTTTTAACACTCTTTTCCATGCGATTAATAAGCTCCTCGAGTGTTGGCACAGGTTCTTCCCGTTGGACTGGAAACTTCTTTTCAAGGCGTTCAAGGAGCTCCTCGAGCGTTGGCTTAGTTTCAGGTTCTTCATGTTGGACTGGGAACTTCTTTTCAAGACGTTCAAGAATCTCCTCAAGCGTTGGCTTAGTGTTAGATTCTTTCCGTTGGACTCCAGGATCTCTACCCTGACTTGATGAGGCAATTGGCGTCTAATAAGTTCTCCCTTTAGTATGGACTATCCTTTGCCGAAGTTATATAATAACGTACCTTTTGGGTCCTCCTTTTCTTGTCTGCTTCAGCCCTCTTCTCGGCCTTCTGGAGACGTCTCTTTTCTGCCTCGTCGACTAATTTTTTCCATTTGCGAGCTGTCTCATCAATCTGATTGTAAGATTTCCTATCAGCTCGAGAGCTGTTGTGCCACTCTCGACATAGCGTAAGACTTGCTAGTTTCTGAAGGTGGGTTTTCACGTCTACGAGATTTTCTTCTTCATCCATTTCATCTATTAAGGCTCTTGCAGCAGACAGGTTATGAGAGTTGACTGGTTTTGTACACCTTCTATATTTGGATTTTGCTTGCCCGACACAAAATCCATTCACTGGGTCCGTGCCCAGGATGCTATCGGGCCCACGAAACTTCGATTTTGTAGACATGACGTCGGAAGCTAGAGAAAGATGGATTGATGGGGACACAAGAAGTCAAGGAAATTTGATCAAATAATCCCAATTGATTGTATGGCACAAGCCAGCAGGATTTGGTGAGTACGGAATGGTCGATTTGCTACCCCTCACCGAGGTGTAGGCTCACACAAAGATGAAGGATAAAGAATCGGGAGTAATAGAGGCCCGACTGTCGGGGGTTCAAGATACTTAACTATCAAATGATCCTCCTAAGATCTAGTGGATTGGAGATTGAGGAATTAAATACATTCCTGTCTTGCGACTTTCAGTGTGCCTGTCGCGCGACATCTGTCCCCGACCCGAGGCTCTGGAAAGGGTGGGAGGCGTTGACACACACGGCATGCAGGTTATTCGAGGCTATGGCACACCGCAATGCCTACGGAGGAGGTACCTGCAAGCCATGTCGAACGCTGCTGTGCCGCACCGTCTCTGCATTCATTGCCTTTGGATGAGCCCGGGGCAGACTTGGATGAAGTTGAAGGTGTGAGAGCTTTGGATATCAAACCCTAAATATGACATCAGGAGTAGCAGTCCTAGGAGTAATTGCCGGCAAAGGAAAGGAATCCCGCGGTGACCGAGTGAAAGATTCTTCGATAATGTGACTCTCAAGATCTCTCAAGACTTGTTACTTCCAAGCGCCGACCCGTTCCCCTGTCCCAACAGTGTCCGCTGATTGCACAGCCGTACTTGAAGATGGGCTGAGACTGGAGATGCAACATCCCCTACAGAATCATCTGTGGCTTGTCGGTTTGTCTAGAATTCGCGGACTTGCTTCTCCATGCGGTATCGTACTGTATGTACACTTGGACAGTTGTAGTTCTAAATCACAGTGGACTGCTTCGTATCATTAATCTGGAGGCGCAGTTCGATCCACAGAAGCCGCATACAGTATCTGCGGATTGGAGCCCGCTCCAATTAACCTGAACATATTTTTCTTGGGACTATCGTTGTTTCATTTTGTTTCTATTTTTCTTGGTCTACATGATGATCAAAGACTAATAATGTGCTTCCGGTCCTGCTGGTTTGTAAAATTGTGTGAGATCCATTCCCCCATTCTGGTACACGAGATCAACTACAGCAACTTAATGATAGCCTCGTGACCATTTCGTATAGCATAATATAGTAACGAAGAAGTTTTTCCATCTGGGTTAATACTAGCACCATTCTCAAGCAATAACAACCCCACAAGTGCCTCTTGTCAATTTGCAGAAGCATTCGATAACTGAGTGATGGGACTCTGGAAAACAAGCCGTCCGCTAGCGCCCGCATCCATGACTTCAAGCTTCACACCCCTGTTCACATCTTGAATTGATTCAGTAACAACTTGGATGATTAAGAGCCATGAAGCCGCGATTATTTTCCACACTGCGGCATTTACAGCATGAGAATCCTTTGGTATGTTATACAAGTATAATTTTTATCACACTCTACTGAATTCTTGCCATAGGGATTACCTCGGACAGGTAGCATACCGCGCTTCCAACGCGGCCTACCTGAACGGCGGAGAATCAAAGATGTGAAGAAGGTAATAGCAGTATCCTCTGCAAAAGGCGGGGTCGGGAAATCGACCATTTCAGGTGTGCAATCTACAATATGGTCCAAGAGGTGTTCAATCTCTAATAGAAAGCAGTAAACCTAGCGCTTGCATTCGCCCAACGTGGTCTCCGCAGCGGCATCCTGGACACTGACATATTTGGGCCATCGATTCCAACTCTTCTAAATCTTTCCGGCGAGCCTCGATTATCTTCAAGTCCGTAAAATTCAAAATACTCTTGCTTCGAAAGAAAACGAATAATATAAGTCTGACAAGGCACAGACAATCAACTCGTTCCTCTGTCAAATTATGGTGTTAAGTCCATGTCAATGGGATACCTTGTGGGCGAGGATGCCCCGGTGGTATGGCGTGGCCTTATGGTTATGAAGGCTTTACAACAGCTTTTACACGAGGTTGATTGGGGCGGATTAGATGTCTTGGTGCTAGATTTGCCGCCAGGCACCGGGGATACCCAGCTGACGATCACACAGCAAATCGTTCTTGATGGTATGGCTAACCTTCTTTCAACTCTGCATAATGGTGGCTTACTTGGACAGGAGCAATCATCGTATCCACGCCCCAAGATATCGCTCTCAAAGATGCCATCAAGGGGATAAATATGTTCAAAAAGATGGACATACCCCTCCTTGGTATGGTACAGAATATGGCCCTGTTCACCTGTCCACATTGCCATAATAGTACACATATTTTCGGGTCGCAGGCCGGCGTAAATCATGCTTGTGAGAAGCATGCTGTAAAATTCTTGGGAGACGTACCTTTACACCCGAGCATTTGTGATGATGCTGATAGAGGTAAGCCTACGGTTGTGGCTGAACCCGAGAGCGAGAGGGCTAAGGCGTTTATGAATATTGCACGGATTGTCGGAAAGGATATTGGGCTTCCAAATATGTAAGAGACATAATTTCTGTATTATATAGGAACCTGTATGAAATTGTAAAGTACTATCTAATCTGGAAACTGTAATGTAAACGCTTATTTATAAAATAAGTGTCCCTGGGACTTGGATATGAAAGGTTTTCACTGAAGTAGGCCGTAACTGGCTGCCCCCAGCTAGAGTCTACGTGTTTATAGTTTCGCAGTTCCTTAACATCTTTGAATACATATCAGAAGGGAGAATATGTCGGCTGAAATTATCTTTCAATTCAATATCATCTATAATAATCTGACATAACAAGTGTAGACTTATGTCCTTTTAACTCACCTAGAGCTATCTAAATCAAGACTACAAAGTGGCCGAAATTCTAGTAGAAGTATGGTAGATGGTGGCTACCGAACTAGGAATAATATGAGCTTACAGGAATGAAAGTGGACAATGTATACCACTTCTTGATGCTGGTGGAGAGTGAGCACGAGAGAGAGAGCAATATCCGCATGAAATGAATGTGAAACTTCCGCCGAAAAAAAAAGTACCTGCATGCATACTGAATGTTTAGCTTTGAACTAACAAAACAGGCGAGTTTCTATAGTAGGTTGTAGGGATTTACATTGTTTTCATATATAGCCATAACTGCTGTTTCTACCTTGATCTAAAATCCTTGTTAAAGGGATGTCAGCTTCAATTACAGTCATACAAAGAGAAATGGATGCTTAGAATAAATATCCTGCCAGACGCCTGATCCTGATAAAGAGTATCCTCTCTTTCCTCCCGATAACATATTCACACGAAGCACTAGAAGTCATCATCGCCATTTGTCTGATATATGTGTCGACTTCTCGTAGGATCCTTGCTCATAGTTTTACCAGAACCGGTAAATCCAACTAGAAAAATCATTAGAATATATCAGAGAACCTCAGGGGGAAATTATGCTTACCTCTTCCATGAATACCTTCCGGTGTACGGAACATACTTTCCTTCTTCGCAGACTTGCCTAACTTGCCCTTGGCAGCAAAATCCTGCCACTTGTTTTTCCCGGCCTCCAACTCCTTATTTGCTTTTATCTTCTTGGGAAGCTTAGCTGGCCTAACAGGACCATCACTAACCTTGCTAGGCTCACGCTTAGACTTCTGCGCAAGTTCGGGATTAATATCCGCAGCTGCAGATATCACGTTCGCGTTGGTTGGAGGTGGCGGAGGTGGAGGGGTGACGACTGGTGTTCCATCAGCTTTGCGCTTGTTAGGGTTCACGATGGGTTTTATGTCTTTAGCACGGAGAGTCTCCGTGTTGTCATAGCCTTTGAACTTGACGATATAGACAGGAGCAGTGGAAGATCCGGTTATTGACGTTATCCGGGCCGGATAATATCCTTTATCACCCGAGTACCACTTTGCTAATACCATGTCATTTACTGAGAAATTTGTAGATGTCTCTGGTTCCTCAGGTGGAACTGGTGCCGAGGCTGTCTTCTTGAAGGCGGGGTGGTTCTCTCGGGACCATTTCTCCTTTACCGGTGCCTCAGAAGGCTTCTTTCGAGATGCTACTGGTACTGGAGACGGCTTTAGTTCTGCGATCGAGGCTTCGGTGAGGGAAATGACTTGTTCAAGTTCGGCTTGGAGTTCCTGAAGCTCTGCATTATCCGGATCTGCTTGTAATCCTAGTTGGACGGTTTCTAACTGCAAAATAATGTGAGGATTGGTTGAAAACTGCATCGGAGTTGAGAACAAACCTGTAATTTATATTCCTTCACCTCATTCTCGAGGGCAGCAGTATCACTACTCATATTCGCCGCCTTCTGTCTTACTCTTGCAATTCAAGAGGTTGAGTCACAACGGCGCGATAGATATATAAATGGTAACGAAGTTCATGCAATTACTGACTAAGAAGTCTGATGTGATAAGTTTGTAGATGACAAATTTTAAATGCTAGGAATTCAATGAACCTGAAGTGATACGAGGCTGGTTGTCGTTAATAGTTATCGGCCCTGCCGCCCCACTGTCATAAGTCAGATTTAAGATTAATAGAGCGCTAACCACGCATGAGGGCGGTCTTGAGCAGCAGAACTATCTACTGAACCTCAAATGTCCCACTTCGTCGCATCTTATGCCCAACACCGTCTTCCTAAGACCAAGTTCCAGAACGCTCTAATAATCCGGTCAAAATGCAGGGCTTTAATATGGGAAAATACGTCCCTCCGGACCAGGAGGGCGTAATCTCGGGCAACAAACTCCACTCTAAACATGCCCTCGGCTCTCGCGCCTCCAAAATCTCCCAAGGAATCCTCACAGTCCGCTTTGAAATGCCCTATCCCATTTGGTGCACTTCATGTCCCAAACCCACCATAATAGGACAAGGGGTACGCTTCAACGCCGAGAAGAAGAAAGTTGGGAACTACTACAGCACACCAATTTTTAGTTTTCGCATGAAACATGTTGCTTGTGGCGGGTGGATTGAGATTAGGACCGACCCTAAGAACACGGCGTACGTGGTTGTAGAAGGGGCGCGAAAGAGAGATCTAGGGGAAGATAAGGTGCTTGAAGGAGATACCAAGATTTTAACGGAGCAAGAGAGAGAGGAATTGAGAAATAATGCGTTCGCCAACTTGGAAGGGAAAGTCGAAGACAAGAAACGGCTAGAGCAGGCTAAGGAGAGGTTAGAGGAATTATATGATGTGTCGGATAAACATTGGGAAGATCCGTATGAGCGAAATCGGAAACTGAGGAAAGCGTTTCGAGTCGGTAGGAAAGCGAGAGAGAAAGAGGCAGGGGTTGCCAGCGAGTTACAAGACAAGATGAGTTTTGGGTACGATTTACTTCCGGAACATGAGGATGATGTTAGAAGGGCAGGATTTGTGGAGTTTGGGAACCTCGGAGGTGATGATGCTATTGCAAAGGCGGTTGCTAGACCTTTGTTCGATACCACGGGTTCAGCGGGTAGTAAGAAAAGATCGGCAGAGAGGCAACTAAAGGGCTCCAAGAGGAAAAAGGAGGAGCAATTAGCAAGAATGAGAAGGGAGAATATCGCCGCTGAAATACGAGAGAACACCAGAGCAGCTATGGATCCATTCTTATCGAGTGGCAGTGCGAAAACTGTTCCCAAGCCTCTGCTAGCGGGTGTTAAAAGGAAGCGACCAGAATTAAAAGCTGATGGGGACCCTGACGTTGAAGAGGCATCTGCGCCTGTAAGTGAACCTGTGGGATCTTTAGTCGATTACGATTCCGACTAAGGGAGATTCTTGCGATTTCAGTTTGATTTGCATCCGCATATATGATATGCGCACTCAAGGAACTAATGGCGTTGTGGGCATTGCAAGGAGTTACGGGAAGATACCCAGGTTGAAAGTATAGATGTGGTCTTGGGATGACCCAAAATAGGATTCATCATCAACATTTCAGGTTGGTGTACTATATGTAAACAATGGACGGCACGGAGGTCGCGGTAATATGTAACGGGATTTGGCGCCAGAAATGCCCTATAGTTACAGCGGACGTCAGGCTGTTATTATAGGGCACTTCAGGCATCTCGCTCACTAAAAGGCCTGTAACATCCAATAGCGCACGCAATACTAGCGGGATTATCTCTAGACTATCACGGCGCTAAAGGTTACTAGTAGCACTTTGTGGCTTTGGCGTAAATCCCGTTACATATTACCGCGACCTCCGTATATATATATATATATATATNTTAATATCCAACCACTAAAACACAATCAAATTCCCTTTAGTAAACCTCAAGAACATATCTTAACTCCTCCTTCAGTCTCTCAATTTCCTTTCTGGGGTCTACCTTCTTGCCAATATTCCTTGCATCCCTAGCAATTGCCTCCTCAAGCACTGCTGTAACATCCGGCACAGGCCAAGTGGGACCACACAAGTAGAATGCACCTTCATCTTTAATGTAAGCTTGGATGATATCCATAATAGTCTGCCTCATGCGATCCTGAATGTAAATCTTCTGTGGCTGATCTCGCGAAAAGGCGCGGCCTAACAAGGTGATAACACCTGCATCTTGATAGGCTTCCCACTCTTCACCGTACAAGTATTCCTCGCGTTGGTGACGAGAGCCCATGTATAGGAGTATAGAACCGATCTCTTTGCCCTGTGCCTTTTGCATGGCACGATACTGTACAAAGGCACGGAATGGGGCAAGGCCCGTTCCTAGACCTGCCATGATGAGAGGTGCAGTATCCTTCACGGGGAGCTTCATGACGGAAGGCTTCACGCTGACCGTTACTTTTGTGCCAGGGCTGAGCTTCGATAGGTATCGTGTAGCTTGACCCATGCGGTCACGACCTTTGGGGTCTACCCAGCCCACGACAACAATCATGAGGGCAACAGTGGTAGGATTGACCATTTGGCTAGAGGCAATGGAGTATTCTCTTCGCTTCATAGGGCTGACAATCCGGACAAGGTCATAAAACTCTGGGTGGGCAGATTGGAATTCGAGAAGGATGTCAGCGAATGTCACAGTACCCACTTCAGCACGGTGTTTGAATTCCGCAGCTCCCTCGGGACCACCTAAGGTGAGGAGCTTCTTCTTTTCTTTTTCGTCCGTTGCGAATTCAGCTAGTGCTTCGTAGAATCTCTTGGGTGGGCGTCCAAATATGTCAATGTTTTGGCATAGTGATTGGAATACCGTTCTAGTGTCCAAAACCTTGGGGTCTTCTCGAGACGGAACTTCAACCACATCGTCTGGATTGAGGCCGTACCATTTGATAAACTCCATAACCTCATCAGCATCATTCTCAGCGTGGATACCAAGAGCCTCGCCAATGTTGTAAATAAGGCCAGATTGACCAAGGTCAAATTCAATGTGGAATATGTTTCGGTCGTAGGTCAGCGGTGTCAAGCGACGATTCTCTTGCACAGTGACCTCAAAGGTCTTGACAGATAGATCTGGTCTTAGGACATTCTGAGTAGAATATGCTTCTTTGAACAGCAATCCCTTTGCAGCAGCTTGCCAGTCGTGGATCTGAGAAGGATCCTCAGGCTCTTCTTTGGCAAACCCAGTAAAGCTGCTAGGTTTAATTGTTTGAGGTAGCTTAACAGATTCTTCATCGACGTTGATCTCACCCCATGATTCCGGAATCTCAACTTGGCGAAGGACTTGTTCTAAATCAGCCAAAGGATCTTTTAATAAACCTGAGACATTCTCAGTCACAAGCTTTTGAATGGCATTGCTTAACAAGTCGGGTCGAGCAACCTTGAGGAAGGCCAACTCAGTGAGGACAGTTTCTAACACAGGATTCTCTCCAATAGCGGTAATCTGCGATAGGTCCAAGATATAGAGCTCTAAGCCTCTGAATTTAATATCATTTCGGATGGCACTGCTCAGCTTCTTCTCTAAATCTTCATCCTTGGTTCCTGGAAGCTTGACAATAAGCTTTCCATTCACTTTGACATTCTTGACAATATCAATCTCTTTGAGAAGTTTCTCGTCCCCTACGAAAGCGACTTCGGCCGCTTCAACTGGGTAGTGGGCGTCGACTGCCCTCTTTGAGTTGCGAACATCAGTCCTCAAAGTACCGCCTTGAATAAAGTTGTCATGGGTTTGACTAATAACAACGTTGCTAGTCGATTCGTCGGAGAGAAGCTTGCTAATAGTGATAGGGGTAAAAGCTGCGGTAGAGTCCTCTACATCCCAGAAAGAATACTGTGCCACCTGAGTACTGTTCAACAAGTCCGTACTCTCAACTGCAAAAGTGCTGTCTGCTAATTTGTTGAAAATTGAACTGATAGATACTGGGGTAAAAACCTGTTCCCTCGCATACTTGATATCAACCACATTTGGTGCAATAGTAAATTTGTCAGACATAACTGTGGCAGCCAGTACGTCCTCAAAAAGACTTGAGCGAACCGAGTTGTCCTTAACAGCAATTTCATCTCGAACTTGGCCTAAGACAGCGACTGTTGTGACCGATGTCGGAAGAGCATTCTTGAAAGCCTCTTCAGCAAAGGGTCTGTAGACACGAACATTGATAACGCCGATCTTAACGTCATCCTCCGCAAGCCTTGCAGCAACTTGAGATGAGATAGAGCTCTCGCTAGTACCAAATACAACCAGCACAGTCTCAGGGGCGCTGTGGCCATAGTACTCGAAAGGCGCATAGCCGGTGCCAAGTTCACTATTAAAAGCATCAAAAAGGTAATTGAGCTTGGTTTCCGAGTCCAGTCTCTTGTTCGCTTTGGAGTTGTATTTGGCAAGGATATTCGTGTAGGCCGATTTTAGACCTGTCTGGCTCAGAACATCCACAACACGTAGAGTGTCTCGTCCTACATGGATTCCATCGTAAATATGGGCTGTCGGTAGTTCTGCTGCAAGCAAGGTAGAGAAGAGTGACATGTGTTGAGCCTCATATGCAGACGAGCTCGACACAAGCCCAAGTCCGAGTTCCTCAGAGAGGGCCAATGCAGTAGTGTAGTCGGCAACGAGGCTGCTTGATCCAGCAGCATAGTCTACTGCAGCAACATGGGCCACAAATGGATTTGCCACTGAATATAATAGGGATAGTTGATCAAGGGTGGCCCGCAGGTTTTGCAAGCTGCCGGAAGAAGCGAGCAGAGACTGAGGAATATGTCTCTTGGTAAGGTCGAAATCCTTAGAAAACACGTATCCAAGAGCAATTGATCCAGCACCAGTACGGGTCTGCATAGAAGAGACATTGGTAGTGTAGCCATTGGAATTCTGGACGTTCGCTAGAGCCCAGTTCTTGGCGGCAATATCCAAGTCAAAGGACTCTGGCGAGTAGGAAAAGATCTTGTCGGAGAGCGCGTACGCAACCTGCTGAATCAAAACTTGAGCAGTTACATACGTTGGGCCATCAATCGCGGAATACGAAATTGGCTGCCCGAATGGGAGGCTTGAAGACTTGAGGGTCTGATCTTGGAAGGAAAAGGAGTCATTATTAGAGTCCCAGATGCTTTTAATGACCTCGATATCCGCGTGTTGCTGTTGTTGCCAGGTATTAGAAGGGGTCGAAATGTAACGACACTTTAGGTAGCCTACCTGCTTCCTTCTTGCATCCTCTGCAATTGAGTCAGTCTCCGCCTTTCTCTTCATGCCTCTGATGACTGGGTCTATATCCTCTTTCATCGGTTCACCCATCTTCAGTGACTGTGGCAATAACAAGATNAAAAAAAAAAAAGTTCGACGAAACGAAATAGACCCGAACACTCTAGGTGAGAACACACACAGGAAATGAGTGGATTGACTCAACCAGATAGCAGGAAAAACACACAGAATAAGAAGAGAGAGTATTAAGATACAAGGTCAAAGCCGGCGGGGAAAGTTACGATAATAAATTTGACAGACCCATTATTAGCCACCTACCCTGAGTCCGGGCTAGACAAGTTAGTAGATGCCCCATTGCCGCGGCAGCAATGGGGGCAAATGGGGGATTTGGTAACCAGCTCTCGGGATTTCAACTTTGAGTCGGTTTCTCAGGCCTCATTATTGGCCACCAGGGGGTTTGTCGAGCTCTTGGACTGGGACACATCCGTCCCTGCGCAGTTTCTGTCTAACAATTTCGCTGAAGACGCAAGAGCACGCGAAATCACGCCTTCATCCCTGTCCCATCTGGAAAATCGTAGCGCCGAAAGCCTGGTAAAAGCTTCTTTTAGGCTTCCCGAGATTTCTCCGCAACCACTTTTTCCATGCCCTATAGTCACGTGGTGATAAGGATCGCTTATCGCACAACGGGTTGATGGTTTCCATGACGACAATCTCAAATTCAGGGACCGCGGGCGCGTTTGATTATTGTCCTTGTCCGTTGAGCCACCACACTGTAGACAAACAAACACCACGAACACCCTCCTGCCAACACAGCTTATGCCGGGTTCTCAATCTTCATGAGGTATATTATAGCTTGACCATAGCTTGAGCGAAGAGAGAAGTTTGCTAATAACATAAGAAGAGATAAATTTGTCCCTCGCAATACTCTCAATCTGAACACAACAGGACCACCCTCAACAAAGCAGAGACACCACCCGGATGAACAAATAGATTCCAACGCAATAGCAACACATCTGTCTCTTGACTTATCAGAGTTACACCTCCCTCGTCCTCGCAGGATATCAAAGTCTAAGAACGTCGAAGCCTGGTACAATAAACCCCTCGAGGAACTTGGAGACTCAAGCTCATTATTCTCGGAGGGATCATCTCTATTTATTGATACTGCTGTCATTCCAAGTGGAAGGTCAACTCCGGCACGGATCCACCACCGCCCACTCTCAACCCTAGAGAAAACGAAGATGGGTAGCGATGGATTACCCCCAAAGGTACCGCTGAATCCGGTTAACCCCAATGATCAGCCACCAGCCCAAAATCCAGATACGTTGGTGTTCAAGCCTACACAGACAAATTTGCCAAAGTTTGGCCAGCCAACACTTCCGCAATCGCCCCTAGCTAAGGTTCACCAAAAGTCCTCAAATGTCTTTATTCAACCAAAGACTAGGCCAGAACATCCCAGAGATGGAGACAGACCTTCACACCATCACACTCAGACTTTCAAAGATGTGACCCGCAAAGTGATCGACCCTCTCATACCCAAGGCACCATCAGCCTACGGAGCAGAAAACAAATATGCTCCTCCTTCTGGAGTATCCGCTCCCGTTCAGGCACCTACTTATTACGGTTCACAATTCACAACAACCAGGCCAGCACAGCCGACAATGTACAGTTCTATGGGCGGCAGTTATGGAGGTGGTTTCAAGTCCGTTAATGGACCTTCTTACAGAAATAACTACGTTGATCTCACCTTCAATAACAGCTCTCAGGACGATTCTTCCGAGCCGTACGCTTTCGTGGACCCTGCCAAGGCGGCTGAAGATCTTAAGGCTCTGCTGGAAGGAGCAATTGACGAAGATGATGAGGAGGGCCCAAAGACACGATCTCGTAGGAAGAAGCTAAGTGCTAAACCAAGCAGCCCAGAAGAAAACGTAGATGATTTAACTTCAGCTGTTGAGCATCTGGATGTGACTTCGGATGGAGAAGATGAAGATGATGGTGCCATTGAGGGCATCACCGTCAAGTTGCTTCCACACCAGGTCGAGGGGGTGGAATGGATGAGGGGCCGAGAGCTTGGCACTGGAAAAAAGGGGAGAGTTCCAAAGGGCGGTATTCTTGCAGACGATATGGGACTCGGCAAAACGCTACAGTCTATTTCTCTCATTGTAACCAATCCGAAACCGGCAGTCACAGATGAGGAATTCAGCAAACGTAAGCTTCCTTCAGGAATCGAAAAATGTACCCTGGTAGTTGCTCCTTTGGCACTTATTAGGCAGTGGGAGATGGAGATCAAAGAAAAAGTTGCAGATTCGCATTTTCTTCGCGTATGTGTCCACCATGGACCACAGCGTGCAAAGCGGTTCCAGGACCTGAAAAAGTATGATATTGTCATTACAACATATCAAATCCTTGTCTCGGAATTTGGTAGCTCTTCCGAGAAAGAGGACGGTATAAAGGTTGGGTGTTTCGGATTGCACTGGTACCGAGTAATTTTGGATGAAGCTCACACCATCAAAAATCGGAACGCCAAAGCTACAAAGGCATGTTACGCACTACGAAGCGAGTATAGGTGGTGTCTGACTGGTACCCCAATGCAAAACAATTTGGATGAACTTCAAAGTTTAATCAAGTTCTTGCGGATCAAACCTTACGATGATCTTCATGAATGGAAAGACCAGATCGATCGGCCGATGAAGAATGGTCGCGGAGATGTAGCTATTAAACGACTTCGTCATTATCTCAGGATCTTCATGAAGCGTCGAACAAAAGATATCCTGAAGAAGGAAGGTGCCTTGAACCCTGGTGGAAAACCATCTGCTGCTGGAGAAGGGAATAAGACAGGATTCAAGGTTACAGAGCGGAAGATTGAAACGGTGCTGGCAGAACTGTCGCCTGAAGAGCGCATATTTTATACGCGGCTAGAGCAACGTACTGGTCACAGTATTGAGGAAATGATGTCAGGCAAGGTTAACTACGCAAGTGCTTTGGTGTTGTTGCTCCGGTTGAGACAAGCTTGCAACCATCCGATTCTCGTTGGTGGCAAGCTCACAAATGATTCTGATGCACTTACTGGTGATGGTGGGGTCTCCGTGCCAAAGAAATCAAAAGCATCAACGGCGGACATTGAGGAGATGGCTGATATGTTTGGATCTCTCGATGTTGGCACAAAGAAATGTGAAATTTGCCAAATGGACTTAAGCGAAAAGGATAGAGCAAAGGGGGAGATGCACTGTGCTAAATGTGTAGAGGACTTGGAACTCGTAACCGGGAAGAAGCACAAGAAGAGCAAGAAAAAGCAAGCGGATAATGAACAAGATGGCAGTTCCTCCCAGACTGTGGCACGCAAGCCAAGGAATCGTGCGGTCGTTATTGACAGTGATGAAGAAGAAGAAGAAGATATCAAGGCATCTGTGGAGCAAGAGTCTTCTTCAGCTGCTGACGAGCTCGGAGATTCAGAGGAGGATGCAGAAGGTGGCGGCGAATGGATCGGGTCTGATGCGGATGAGACATTTCCTGATATTCAGGTCCTGAGCCAGAAAGCATTAGAACAAAAGGCTATTTCCGATGCCTCAAACTCAGACTCTGCTTCTGAGACTGGAAATGAATCTGAGCCTGATGAGGATGCGGCAGAGGAGAAATTAATCCCGTCTACAAAAATCAAACACCTACTGAAGATCCTTCGGAAAGAATCAGATGATCACAAGTTCATCGTGTTCTCGCAGTTCACGTCAATGCTGGATCTTATTGAGCCATTCTTACGCAAAAAACACTATCAATTTACCCGCTATGATGGGAAGATGAGGAACGATCTTCGTGAAGCCAGTCTGAATAGGTTGCGGAATGACGATAACTGCAGAATCTTACTATGCAGTCTTAAGTGCGGATCCCTAGGTCTCAATCTTACGGCGGCTACTCGTGTTGTTATCCTTGAGCCTTTTTGGAATCCAGTACGTATCGCCTTTTGATCACCATTTTCTCACATAAACTAACATATATATGTCTAGTTTGTCGAAGAACAAGCCATCGACCGTGTTCACCGTTTAACTCAAAAGATCGACGTAGTTGTTTACAAAATCACTATCAAAGATTCGGTCGAGGAACGTATCCTAGACTTGCAAGAGAAGAAACGGCAACTAGCTAACGAGACCATTGAGGGTGGCAAGCTCGGCGGTGGCAAGCTGGGTATGAATGAGATTCTCCAGCTTTTCAAACGTGACGCGGAAGTTGCGCCTCTATCTCTAGAAAATGTCTCCCTTGCTTCAAAGATGATGTTGCTGAACACCAACGCGCCTGATGATGCAGACGCCTATTCAAGCCGTGAGACTTCAGTAACACGAGAGAGAAAAGCCACGCCTCCTGTGAAGGTGAATAAGGAGGATGCAATATTCGGTAGGAGATGGTAATAAAAGCTCTAGAAGCAGCGGCGGAATAGACTAGATTCTGGGAAACCTTCAAACGGAACACTGGGATGAGCATATGTGACGCCTAAATTGTCTTGGCTTTTGTTGGGCAGTTCCTGGAAAGACGGTTTATAATGAGAGTGTTACGAATAATAGATACCCAAGACGGAAAGTGATTTGTTAGATTTGTTTTGAGGAGTTGGAAATATTATATCTCTATTGGCTATACCACTGCTATTCATTCTCCACTAGTACAGCACGCATATAAATTTGGAGTGAGCGTAATCATAATACCATCCGGATTCAGTATCTATCTGACNTTTTTTAAAAGCTGGGCAATATGGAAGATATCCGACTCAACATCTGATAGAGCAAGCCCCTTGTAGTTTTAGTGTCAAACAAAAATTCGTTGGCTCGAACGGCATTGGTATCTTCAAGAAACGAGATTCCACAAGATACCTTGGAACTGGACTATCGCCGAACGAAGTATTTACCGAATGACGTAGTGCAGCTCGAGCTCCCGTGATGAACATCCACAACATTTCAAGACCTTTTAAATTAATTCAATTTCATCTTTTATAGTTTAATCTTTTTTATGATCCTCTAGATTTCGAATACATTTAAACCAGATTTCGAAAACTAGAGTTCATATACCGTTGGATGCATCTCACCTCCCCTAATTATTTCGCCCGCGAATCAAGCGACACGAGAAAGGGCATCATTTGAGAACAAATTTCATAACCAGATTCTCAATCCTTGAACAAAAATATAAATATGCTCTCCCGTTCCAGATTAAACAGGCTCTCTAGCCGTCTTTCTCCATCATCCTAGCAACTTCTCTCATCTCACCACTCCCAGCCATTATCTATTTCCGCCCGGTATCTCGTCCCGGCTAAGGACGACCAGGATCGCAACAGCATGAACACTGAGAAATCGGAGTATACAAAATCCAGCACGGATGATAAGGTTGCGAGAGAGACAAAAGCGGCGTTCGATCCAAAGACTACTGATCCTGAAATTGAAAAGGTAATTGCGGGAGTGGGCAATGAGGTCCGTTCCCCATTTGGATATTCTGCAATTGCACCTAGCATTGCTGATTTAGAGGTGGCGGTTGAAAACTGGATACCAACATGTTATAAGCTTAGGCTCAGAGGAAGAAATCCTTTAAGACCTAAGATGTTTTGATTTCAATTGTTTCGCTTCTTCTAGTTGCTTATCGCATCGTTCTAACACACTTGGTTGAACAATTTGCTAACCACTACTTGGAAATATAGAAAGACGGCAATCCATTAGAGGTCAGTCCTGCTAATCCAGAAGTTTCAAAACAGAGGGATGAGAAAGAAGGAGGTGCGCAAAAGGGGCTTAGGGAGAAAAAGAGTGGTATGGGAATTTCTAGGAAGGCCGGGAAGGTTTGATGCATAAAATATGAGAGATGATCACTTTCGAATTCTGTTTGTGAAAGGAACCAAACATTGGAAAACCATAGATATACAAAATTAAGATGCACAAAATAAAAGCATACCAACCCAAACCCAATATTGCCGAAATTAGAATAAAAGGACAAATGAACAGATACTAACAGTTCCATAACACAACACCACAGCACCGAAAACTCGGAGCATGAGATCCGTTAGCAATACCGGTACAGTTTTTTCTTTTCTAGTTGGGCCGTTTGAACAGGTTGATCTCGGATAGCTCACTGATTTCCAAGCCTGACAATATCCGCCGCGGTCAAGATCCAAACCTTCCCATCGGTCTCCATTTTGCCCTCCAATGCCATCATCCCAGCCTTAACAGCAGCCCGAGCAACAACCTCGGCATCTTGACCCATCCGATTCCTCAACCCCGTGCTTACCAGTCCCACGAGTTTTACAACATTTTGCCCAATGCTCTCAAACAACCTCCATTCATTCCTAGGTCCCAAAAGTAACCCAGGCTTCAAAATCACCGTCTTCTCGAAGCCAATCTCTTGAACCTTATCATCGAGCTCACCCCTGGTTTTGAAATATGGGGTAGATGATTTGGAATTGGCGCCTACCGAGGAAATGAGGACATACACGTTCACACCCGCAGCCTTGGCTGCCTTTGCTAGTTCTAGGTTCACCCCGAGATCAAGTTTGCGCTGGTTTTCGACGCCCCCGGCAGCTGCGGCGGTGGTTCCTAGAGCTGAGAAGAAGATGTCGGGTGTAGGGGTTACGGAGGAAAGGGAGGAGGCCCAGGAGGAATTGTCGGTGGAGACTATAGGGTGGAGTTTAGGGTCTGTACTGGCAGGTTGGCGGCGAGATATGGAGTGGACACTATTTATTGAGGGGAGTGTGAGCAGATTTGATAGGATACGGGAGCCCTAGAAATGACAATTAATTAATTACGGTTACAGATTAGGATTTAGAAGAGTTTGGCGGGGGCCATTGCTTTCTGACGTGAGAAATTCGCGAGCTTGGAAAGAAATAAACTCACCACAAGCCCAGTGCTTCCTACTAAGGCTGCTGACGTCATGTTTCTGAACGATCAGCTAGATTTCTAAGCTTTTGATATTGTAAAGTTTTTAAGGTTTTTGATATGTTGTTGTCTTTCGAAGGTCGTGCAAAATGTTTTCAGGTCGCGTGATTTTGGATTTGCGTGTAGGCAAGTTCAAGAAATGATGTAAAACACAGTGCTATGAGGACGACCATGCAAAGATATGGCGTGGGTTAAATAAATCTAGGCATGTGATTCCACGGACGTCACGGACGGTATACTGCAGATTCCAGACAATCATATTAGCATTATTCATCAATCTATCTACGTCTCTCCACTTCCAGAGCGTGTTGATACGTCCGAAGGGGCGTTGGCCCGGATGAATGTAGCACCATAACCCCACTCCGAGGTCCGTTGATTATAATAACCGATTCCCGTACTATCGACATTTCAACCTTTGAACCCGTCCTGATATGCATGTTTTCATTCTCCTTTCGGCACGAAGCAACGCTCTAATCGCCGAAACCCCAATCAGGAATGTTTTGCGACTTAATTAATGAACCATTCTAAAAGTTCCCAACGCCGCGCTAACTTGACGTCCCGCTCTTCAAATCGCCAGCTTGCTTTTGTGGCTTCTTGGCTCCTTTGCTATCAAAAAAGTTCTTGACGCGTCTCAGCCTAGCCCATCGTTCTTTATCCTTTTCCTCTCTAATACTACGTGCCTCATCGTCGTCGATCTCCGCTCTAATAGCCCCCGATGTGCTCTCAGTAAGATCACTTATGGCTGGGCCAAACAAACTTGAGTCTTTTCTAGCGTGGATTGACCCGCTCTGTCTCAAATGATGATCGTTTTTAAGCACGCGCAGCAAAGTTTCCCACCCAGCGAGAGCCGGGTTTGCTGTACTATTTGCAGCTTTCTCGCCGTTTTGTGATGCTGGATTACTCCATGGACAATAATGCCTATGCTCTTTGGCGACATCTAAACAGTTTATGATTGGGCCACTGACTTCTTCTCCAGCTAAGGTAGCCTCCTTACTCTTGAATAACCAAAGCCCTAGCACCCTAAAACAGCTGTGACACGATGCAGAGCCTAGCTGTGGCCCCAAACGATCATGTATATATTCTTGCCATCCAAACAATGCCATCACCAATGCGGCATAGTTGACTGGAGGTGTTGGTTCTTCGGTCGTCTCTGTTGAATTATTCGACGGAGAGGAACTGAAGAAGTCGGTAGGAAGGTAGCTAAGTATAAGTTCGATATCCAGATCAGAAGGGAGCCGTAAATTCTGCATGGGCGGTAAATTATCACTTCTGATGCATAGCTCATTGTATCGTGCCTGGAGGCCACGAATTGCAGTAGGAGCATGATTAAGGGGTAACTTAAATATCAAATCTAGATACTATTAGCGACAACTTGAAGGAAATTTGTAGTTAAACTCACCATCGCATCCACGTTTCCTCCATAGACAATCCTCATTATGAGACGTAACTATCAACTCCGCATATTTATCCACCAAAGCTTCCTCTGGTTGCAAATTAGCTCCGTGACAATAGAACCACAATCCTTGATGGATATTACCTATATTCTCAGGAATATACACAGGCTCCTCCCTCCCATCAACATCCTTCCGGTTCAGCTTCACCAGAATCTCCACGTTGCACAAGGAACACCGTACTCTCTCTTTTTTCTTGCAGACCCAACCACGCTTTGCCCATTGTACTTCATCCACTCTCGCAGGTTTCGGCGTCCAATCTGTTAAGCTTGAAAATGTCTTTAGGCGCTTCAGAAAAGCCTCACGGTCCCAAGGTGCATATTTCGGAGTTGCTGTTTCTGAAACCTCAGCTTTAGCAGCTGAAGCCTCCTGTAATCTTGTCGGCTTGGAAGGCGAAACTACCTTTGTGGTTTGGTAAGATTGTCGGCTTGAGATTGAGTCAGGACTAGTCCGTAGCCGCTTTGCTACGACGTTTGGACTGTTGGAAGGGCTATTGTTTACGTCGGGGGATCGTGGGGTAGATGGTCTGCTCCCAAGACCATGAAGTAGGGCATTAAACTTCCTCTTGGAGCTATTCATTGCCTTCAAAGAGAGAGGAAAAGTCAGATCGAGAAAGCTAACAGACAACCTTATTTACATGTCATGTTAATATTTCCTAAATGGAAGCTTGGTTGCTGGAGCTTTGTCCGGATAATCAAAATTCCGATACCCGCTGTCAGTAATGTTCCTGGTGGGGTTGGAGAAGTTAAGACAGCATATGTCCAAGTATTTCAAAAGATCTCTTGCGACTTTCATAGAATAATCTAAGAGTTCTAAATTCTATGTTCGGATCGTCAAAAAGAAACTCTATCGGATCTTTACTTCACTCACGCTCACTCTTACTCATATCATTCATTGTGTTAGCACTGGCGACCGTCACAAAATTCTGGCCCCGCCTTGCCCTTCTTTCCCATCATCTCCCTTCAGAGCCTAGACTCTTCTCCCCAAAAGCCAGCATGTCTTTATATACTAAAGAACTAGAAGTGGCCCAATTAGCTGTACAGAGAGCTACAATTCTGACAAAGAAAGTCTTCCATGAGAAAGCAAAGGGAACATTATCAAAAGATGATAAATCCCCAGTCACAATTGGTGATTTTGGAGCCCAGGCTCTCATTATCCACGCAATAAAGAATAATTTCCCAAATGACGAGATTGTCGGTGAAGAGGAGGCAGATACTCTGAGACAGGACACCAAATTAAGAGATCAGATTTGGACGTTAGTTGAATCAACAAAACTAACAGACGCAGATTCCGAGAAAATATTAGGAGGGCCGATAGAAAGTGTTGATGCAATGCTGGATGCAATTGATGCTGGGAATAGTGCTGGAGGTAATAAGGGAAGGATTTGGGCCTTGGATCCAATCGATGGAACAAAGGGCTTTCTCAGAGGCGGCCAGTATGCAGTCTGCTTAGCGCTAATGGTCGATGGAAAGGTAAAGGTGGGTGTACTGGGATGTCCCAACCTACCAGTTGATGATTCAGTGCCATTATCTACGGATATTGGAGCAGACCAAACGGATCTAGAAGGGAAGGGAGTTCTATTTTCGGCTGTGGAAGGTCTTGGAGCTACAAGTCAGCCATTAGGTACGGGTGCATTAGGGAAAAGTCAACCGATCCATATGAAGCCAGTAGAAGATGTCTCACAGGCTACTTTCTGTGAGAGTGTTGAGGCAGCTCATTCTTCACATGGAGATCAACATAATATTGCCACAAAGCTTGGGATCACTAAATCTAGTGTGAGGATGGATTCACAGGCTAAGTATGGTTCCATTGCCCGAGGTGCTGGAGATATTTACTTGAGACTTCCTGTACGTGCCGACTATCAAGAGAAAATCTGGGATCACGCTGCTGGAGATCTTATTGTCCGAGAAGCTGGAGGTACTATTACAGACGCGACAGGGAAGAGACTTGATTTCAGTAGAGGTAGAACGCTTTCTGAGAATAAGGGCGTCGTGGCCAGTGTCTCATCGATTCATAACCAGGTTCTGGAAACCGTTAAGGAGGTACTAGCGAAGAAGAAATAAGCTAGGTATACAATAATATACACAATCCTAGAGATCTCTCAATCTTCTGTCCCTTTAAACGCCTTGTATCTACAATGACTATAATAGTACAGATAAAGATATGATCCATATACAAACTTCTACTATTTGATCTTCTTCGCCTTCAACTTTATAGTCTCCCCATTCACAAATATTCCCTTGCCTTTATACGGTTCTGGCTTCCTCCACTGCCTAATCTCCGCTGCAAATTGCAGCAGCACCTCCTTCTCAATCCCCTCGAGTAGAATACGAGTAGGCTGAGGGGTGCTGGCTTTTACAGTCTTGGGTACTGGAAGTTCGATAGGGTGAGAATATCCGACTTTAAGGACAACGAATTGTTGACCTGGGAACTCTGGTGACACAGTGGTAGCCGTATCCTCGACTGTTGCCCTATATCCAACCCCAACAAGACGGAGAATAGCAGTATGGCCCTCCGATACGCCCAGTATATGGTTCTGTAGATATGCACGTGTGGTTCCTATCAAGCACTTAGTATCAAACATAACCGCAGCAGAGGGAATCAAATTTCATACCCCACATCTCCCGCTGCTGTTTCACCTCCTTGTCCTCTACAGTAACAAGTGCTCTTCTCAACGTAGTATCATGCTTAATCTTAATGAATGGTGGTATCGTCATTGACATCTTGCCTATCCTCAAATCAGTAAATATTCCTCTGAACAGCAGATAGAAACACACATACCCAGAGGGCCCTCTATCTCAACAATCCTCTTAGGGAGAACACCGGCCTTGAACCCATTCTTTGGAGGAGGAGATTGAATGATTGAGAAGTTAACTTCTGGAGGAATTGATAGTGGTTCTCGTCCGATGTGGGAGGGTCGGTTCAATGATGTAGAAAATGATCGCGAAGTGGCCTGCCCAAATGCTGGTAGGAGAAAGGACGGTATTGAGGCTGAAGAGTAAGAGGTAATTACCCTTTCAAAACCTCTCGACCCAATCGTTGATAACATCTTCGGATGCTGCACGACTTGCTGTGCTTGAAGTCTGGCGCAAATGCAGGCAAACACAAATTCGAGATTCAATACCTAAATTGGGCTTAGCCTTGCATATTCGTATATGCATAATCACGTGATTTGCATAGCCTTTGGTGATGGGTTATTCATTTCTCGTAGCGACTCATCGTCATATAATAAGATTAGGCGACCTTGGGCCGTGACTTTCTAATCTCAACTTCGAAGATACTACTATTTGAAGGTCCAGTAACCTAGGAGTAGTTTCTCTGCAACCCNAAAAAAATTGTCATAACCACTCACTAAATACCACGCATGCAGATGCTTTAAGACTCTTGACTCTACTCTCCTATTCCTCTTTCCGTTTTATATTGCGTTTATGATTCTCTTTCCGAGTTTACACCATTCTGCAACGCTCGATACTCTAAAAGTGTTTGCTTTTAGAGAATTATACTTTCATATCTCTTCGTTTTATATACGTGGATCTTTCTCTTATCGATATAGACTTTCAAATAGCATTGAAGCACGGCATCCAAACAAAAGTTTGTTCCAGGTACACTTGATCAGCTGCTCAAAGACGACGTGTAATCCTGCCTCCGGTCTACAGTCAACTGTCGCCGGGTGTGGAAGTCTTTAACAGCATCTACAGAGATCGACCTCCTTTTCATGAGTGCTACTTGTCTCAATCACGCCGGTCATAATGCAACTAACAGTACTATTCATTCTATTTCTGTCATACATGGCTTTAGCCTTAAAACTTCCCTTCAACGCCATGTTACGATCTCCTATAGAGGGTAAAAATACTCAATATTAGTCACGAACCCATCTAACCCTTCTATAGAAAACCCATCATCCACTAGATCCACGAACCCTTTTAATCCTGCAGAATTATTGGACGGCAAAATCGAAAAGGCAGAAATCTATACCAAAGCTATCACAGAGCTTAAAAGATTTGAGAATGAACCACTTTGTCATCGCACGGCGACTAAAGTTCTTTTGAATAATTGCCAGAATTTGGAAGAAATAAATGAGGAAAACTACGATCTATATAGCACTCGTCTTCAACGTCAGCACGTGGAAAGCTTTGCCCTGAGTCTTGCTATGTGTGACCTGGAGAGAATAAAATTCATAATTCCAAGTTCCTGCGAACCATTCGGAAGTGAAGCATTGGCTCTTGCCTCAGAACGCGGCAATGGCGACTTGAAGGTCTCTTCAGAACAGGTAGGACAGTGCCTCGAAGCTCTGGGAAGAGATCACACGTACTGGATTACCTGGACAAGTTACCGTGATAAAGCTCTCTTATTCTGCCGTGCGGCCCGCATTGATATTGATAAAGATCAGACAATTGCGTTGCACCAGCGGCTAGTGAAAGTCATGGCTGAGTTTATGCAAGGCGCAGAAAGCGAATTAGAAAAATTTCGTTCACGGATGGCTAAGGAGTCTCAGGCAGCTAGCTCGTATTTTGAAGATGTTATGACACAAACGAGCTCCATGAGTATCAAGGTTCAGTCAACCTTCAACTCTCTATCAAAAGAATTGAAACTTTTACGAGATGTGGGATCCACTTCATTACTTTTTTTTTCCCTTCATATTTTTAATCAAAATCTAGGGCTTTGTGACTTCTTTCAACTCCGCTATTACCAGCAATCATGATCTAGAGAAAATGATTAGAAACATGTTTCAAGTAGCAGTGGAGGCCACGGCCGAAATGGCGGCTGCGCAAGAAAATACTATGGATATGGTCCAGGTTAGTGCATTATTAAGAACAGAGGCGCTTCTAGCAGACCTGGAATATAGCATGGTAGATAGATTTAATCGCACCCTCGTAAGCTAGACCTTTTGATTTTTGTTTCTTACGCTAATAGTAATTAGGAGATACTTGAAAGTTCTTTATTACAACGTGGGGAGGAGCTTAATGCAGTCTTAGAACAGGTATACATTACTATATCACTATTAACTATATGTGAAACTAACAAGCAATAGAAATATCAATCATTAAGCACATTCATTATCAGCCAAACCAATCTCATCCACAACCAATCCAAATTAATTCTAGAAAATCATGAGCGGGTCCTCAATTCTCAGAAAAGCATAAACTATTCGAATGAATCGTGGAATGACTACATGTTACTTACCAGTTTCGCTATTCTTGCACTCATAACCGGAAATTATCGGCTTGTGCCTACATTTGCTGGTAACATTAGACTTCTGTTTTTAGGTGAGAAGATTCCAATTTTTTATGAAGAGACATAAGTAACCTTAGATTCATATTAGGCTCTATAGTTGGATCGATCATCATCTTAACTAGGGACCAAGATTGGTCTTACGAAGTAGCAGCCATCAAAACAGCATTTGCGCCTATATATTCTACCAACAGAACTACAGATTCACCGTCATGGACACAGTCTAATCATTTTTCATATGATTTTCTCGAACAATCTCATCTGTCGAATTTTGACTAGAACCAACAACATATCCTTAGCTCTTAACAAAATGGTCACAATATCTAATATATTGCCGTGGCCCAGGAATATTCTGAACCTATATTTCATTTACCTAGCTTATACGCAACTTTTAATCTAAATGCAAAACTACCAATCATTACCATTCTTATATCTATTTTGGCTGGTTCTATAATAGAATCTTACAAGCAAGAGGTGGAGTGGCAAGGAGCTTACAAAGGATCACACCTTCGTGATAAACTGGGATTTACTTGCAGTCAGGGGAGGTTGATAATATCGATATGAGGCTTTATCATCGGCTAACAGCCATACCGGTATATATCCTAGAAGTAGCATAGCAGAAAGTATTCATACCAAAACAAATACAATATAGTATCCCATATCCTTCCTCTACTTCTATCCACTCTATTAAGACAGATTACCAATCCTGTATTGTATATCAACCTGAAATTTTTGATCTACTGCTAATGGCTACGCACAATTCGGAAAGGAGATAGATTGAAGGAATCACCTAACAAGGTACTAGTGCAGGGGAAAGAGCCAATTCTGCTTTTATTCACTTTAGGACTAGGTTTCCCCCGCCAGTTAAACAACCCCAACCCTTTTAGTTTACTCAAACACAAGCCTAAAAGGGAATTGAAAATATAAAGAGGGGGGAAAAAACTAATATTTATAAATAAAAAAGGGAAAAAATAATGAAACTGACAAAAGATCGCCCTAACTCGCATCTTATAGGCCTACATCTCTGCTACTGTTCTACACTTGTAGGACGTTAGACTTATATTTCTCTTCCACCTCAGATAACACAATTTAACCTGACCGTTATACCATAACAGCGCTTATTGTGTTATGTAGAAGTTGTTTATTTGAGGTTATATAAGACACGGGTTTGTCGCTAGTAAAGGTTAGGAGGATAAAGGGGGGCTGTGTATTGAGCTTGTATCCGAGTACATTGCAGCACATATCATCCAGACAAAAGTGATTACAGGAGAGGACTTATTAGCATGACATTATTATGGTATCTGCTACATACATTAAGCAGTGGCGGTCCACCCAATCGATCATATCAAAGACAAGCAAGAAAAGGAGGCTCACAGATGACGATCACATAGGAGCATCTATCTAGCCATATTCCACTCAAAACGTAATAGCCAGCCATAATAGAATAGTATCAGAGGAAAATATAAGAAAAGGGGTATAAAGTCAAAACTTGGGGGTATCGTATGCCGATGTAAGCGAACGACAAGCGAAGGGAAATCCCAGGGGCACAGAATTATAACATAGTTCAGCCATGAAATAGATATTAACAGGTTGTTACAGAAGTTGTAAAAGAAGTGTGATCAAAATTTAACCTATGCAGATAGGTTTAAGAAGAAGTAGTACTCTGGGGGGAGACATCAGTCATAGACTTGAGCATTCTATTAAAATCCTTATTAGTGCATGATATGACAGAATGAACTAGGATCCTATACCTTAAATGGTCTTCCTTCAATTCACCGTTCATTTCGTGTAGCTGTTTCGCTTTAACTTGCGCCTGCGCTAGCTATATCCCACAACTGTTAGCAATAGGACTCCTAGGTCAATAGACTTAGAAAAAAATAAAAGAAACGCATTAGGGGAAGGTTGGCGGACCAATGCTAGTGCGGCCGACGAATTATCTAGCTCACCTTCCACAACTTGTGCATCTACCTCTGCATCATCAACATCCTCAGCATATTTACTAGATTTTAGGCCACTTGGGGCTTTGTTTGGAGTAGTAGGGCTGACACCATTGGCCTACACAACTATATTAGAATTTTGGGTTCACGTAATCAATCTGCGGAACACACCTTTGCTTCCGCGAGTTCTGCGTCCTTTACTTTCAAATTAGCCTCCAGCTCCTTCAACTTAGCCTCCAGGTCCTCATTCTTAATATTCGCCTCTTCAATCAACTGTGTCATTGACTCATGGAGGGATTTGTAGTCAGATTTAGAAGTCTCGATACTGATTTCCGTTTCAGCTTGCTGCTTCTCGAGGTCTGCTATCGCCTTATCGAGGGCTTGCTTCGTGGCTGAATGCTCTGCAGCTACTTTTGCGGATTCTTCTTGAGCCGTCGTAAGACTAGTCTGATGCTGCTCCTTCATTACTTCTATCGTCTTTCGAAGAGCATCTGCCTCTGAAGTATCAGGCTTCTTGTTCTTAGTGGCATCAAGGTCGGCCTCAGCAGATGCTCTAGCCATCTTCTCATGCGCCAGGTCTTGCTTAAGCGAATCTAACTCTTGATTTGCCTGCTCCAAGGCCTCCTCATTCTTAGTTATTTCAGCTTGGAGAGATTGCTCGGCAGTCTTATGCTTTTCCAGGTCTGATGATACGCTTGCCATGCTTGTTGCATGCTCTTCCTTCAAGGCTGTGATCTCTTGCGTCAGTTGTGCTCGTAATTGTTCAAGCTCGAGTGTGTGGGCAGCATGGCTAGCAGACATGGCCTTGTCATGAGCATCGTCAAGATTCTTTGCATGTGTCGCCTTCAAGTCCTCTAGCACTTGCGCGGTTTCGCTATCTTTCTCATTGATCTTTGCAACTAAAACAGCAACCGCACCTGCATGCTCTTCCTTTAGCTCAGCAACCTCATTTACGTGAGTTGAAGCCGATTTCTCGAGGGTCTGGGTGAGCTCGTCATATTTCACCTGTAATGCTTCAAGCTCCTCTTTCACACCAGAATTGCCCTGCAATGCCTCGATTTCCTTCTCGTAGTCCATTGACACGGTCTCAAGTTCCTTTTGATGCTTCTCCTGCAACACTATCATATCCTTCTTTTTGGATTCTAGATTATTAGATGTGGTAGCAAGCTCTGCCTTGACCTTCACAAGTTCCTCCTCTCTACTCTTTCCATCAGCATCAAAGGTGTCCATCATCTTCTGGAGGGAAATAATCTCCTGGTTTGCCTTTGATAATGCTTCTTGGGCGGTTTCAAGGGCTTTCACATCTTCTGTGCTCTTAGTCTGCAACGTTCCATGTGCCTTTGACAGAGCGGAAAGGTCAGCCTCCAGACCCGTAATATTTGCTTTCAGTTCTGCCTCTTGTGTCTCAAGTTTTTCCTTATAGGATGTCTCAATGGCAGTCTGAGCGGCAACAGCTGCATCTATTTGTTTCTGGAGTGTGGCCTGTGTATCTTGATGCTGTTTGATCAAGTTATCTACCAGCTCCTGATGAGATGAGCTAGCCTCTTGACTACCTTTTGCGAGTTCTACAGCATGTGTCTCCTTCAGGGTTGCTAACACTAATTCATGCTCCTCAACTAGAGATTTCTTCAGATTCGCAATCACAGTGTCATGTTCCTTTCCTTGACTCTCAAGTTTTGTTTCTAAATCTTGGCTCCTTGTTTCATGCTCAGCTTGAAGCGCCTTCAAAGAATCCCCCAACTTAGCAACCTCGGCATTGGCTTGCTCTAGATTAGACTTTAGTGCTGCAATCTCGCTATCTTTCTCCGCAAGAGCTGCGGTGGTGGTAGCATGAGCCTCCCTAACCTCTGCCAACTCTGCACTAATTTTGTCAAGTGCGGCAACAGACTCAGCTTTGTGTTTCTCAAGTGCTTCAGCAGCCTCAGATTCACTCTTTAACTTCGCTTCAGATTGTGCCTCTTCAATCGCCTTCAACGAAGCCTTTTCTGCATCCTTCTGAGCAGACTCTGCATCGGTTAATTGAGATTGTAAAGCTTCGAGGTCAGCCTTGTGATCAGCGTGTAGCTTCTCCACTTCCTCCTGATATTGACTATGAAGCTTTCCCTCTGCCTCGGCCACCTTTGCTGCCTCTGTCTTTAACTGTTCTTCAAGCTCATGCACTTTCTCTTGTGATGAAGCAATCTCCTTTTCGAGACCCTCAACCTTAGCTTCACTTTCTTCTAACTTAGCCTTAAGCTCGTTTACTTCCTTAGATGGGGTGGCAGTGGGTTTCTCTGTAACAGGGCGAGCCGCAGTTCTGGAAGGAGCACTAGGGGAAGCAGATACTGAAGAAAGTTTCTTCTTAGCATCTGCGACAGCCCCGCTTATTGCTGGCTTCGAGGCGGTCGATGGCCGAGCCGCATGAGCCGCAGTGGTAGTAGTGGTTCCAGTTGCCCGGCTGCTCGAAGTCGGAGTAGTTCTGGTAGGAGCTTTAGAAGTGGGAGAAGTGACACCCGTTGTAGGTCTCCTTGCAGCTGTTGTAGAGGTTGCGGGCTTTGCAGCGGACGTCGACTTGGAAGGGGATTCTCTTGTAGACGATGGTGCAATAGATGTCCTTCTTGCTGCGGATGCAAGTGGTTTTTTATGATCATCTCCAGATCCTCCGACAGAAGGTCGAGACTTGTGGGCAGCACTGCTGGCAGATGTAGCTGAGGCTGCAGAACCTGGGGCCTTGCGAAGAGTGGATCCGGTCGTAGGACGTGTAGGAGGTTTGCTCAATCCGCCAGATGCTGACCTTGGAGCAGAAGAGACTGCTGGTTTGGTTGTAGACGACGTTGTAGTCGTCCCAGAACGCTTTGCAACTGTAATTCCGGCTCTCTTCGGAGGTACAGATTCTTTTTTCACGCCATTTCTAGTCTCCTTCGTCGAACCTTCCTTGTCAGTCTCCGCCTCTGTCTCGGTTGCTACTCCGGTAGCGTCATCGCCAGACAGTATTTCAGAAGCGGCAACCTCCTCTTCTTGATGAGGAATTTCTTGAACCTCTGTAGATGCCATTGAGTTGAATTGTTGGATGTGTAGATGTTTGACAGGTATTGGAGATTACGTGGGGTTCTATATCAAATGTAACGTATTAGAACTGACTCCATAAAATAACCCTGGTTGCTATTATAATTGACCAATATGAGAATGAAATTCTTTATGATGCGATAATTAAAGTGCACGAGTGCAAAAGCCTCGTAGCAACCCAATCACCACAAAAAGTCGATAATAAAAGTATCAAATAAATTGGCATTATTATCAAAGAGGGGAGATCACTCACGAGTTTCTTGGGCTCTTGTTCTATACCGCTTCTCCCTGTATTATCCAACCCGAACCGCCGAATGCAGCACGATGCGACGCTCAAAGCTCAAAGCTCAAAGCTCAAAGCGACAGCGTACCTAGTGTTTTATCCAGAATAAATTGAATCCCGCACCTTCGACCGCAGCAGCGATTCTAGCAGTCGGATTGTCTTGTAGGTATAAGGACTGAAGAGGTTTGTAAGATGCGCAATGAGAGCGGGGGAAAGGAGGATATCGAACCCTGAGAGCAAATGCTGTGACAGGCTCGACGTGGTTCAGGGGATAACTAATTAGGCGAGCTGCCAGATGGAGGTGTTTCCGATCTGATCCACACTAGCTCTGGACGGACCACACGGCAGCTATGGGGATAGTGTGTTGATGCTGCGTCGCAAAAGCTTCCGACAAATTAGGAGTTCACAATTCAAAGCCAGGCAAGTCAAGATGCAAATCTACAAGATTGAAATAGAGGCAGGCACTAAACAAGTCTTTTGAGAATATATGGGTATCGTTTGCACAAGCCAGCTCTGGCTTGGAAGCCGTGCGTAGCAGAAGGGTATTTTGAAAGAGAAACAAGACTTGCACCTTCCCACAAAACAAAACAAAGTGATAATCCCAACGATATGGGACCTAGTCCAATATTACACCCATCCCCCACCATTACACACTCCCCTCCCCGTTCCTATCAATATGATTCCTCTGGACTATGACAGCTCCAGCAGTGATGTTGCATGTAGAATTTATTCATTTATGCTGCAGGAGTCGCAGCTGGCTCCTCTATCTTTGGTGCCTCAGTTGCGGCCACAGCAGCTGCAGGTGGTTCTATTTGCTGTCAGATTAATCCTCCTCTTTGTCCCTGTAAAATGATCACAAACCTTCAGCGGCCTTAGCAGGCTCAGCAGCAGCTGAGGTAACATCGGTAGCAGCTGGAGTCTCAGTCTCGGGGGCAGGCTCAGCCTTTGGGGTCTCTGCACACACAATGCGGTCAGCGCAAGGGAATATAAATTATGTCACGCGACAACTGCTTACCCTCAGCTGGAGCCGGCTCACTAGCAGCAGCAGTTCCAGCAGCGGCAGCTGCAGCTGGCGCCTCAGTTTTGTTGGCTTCCTTTTCCCCTCCCTTCTTGCTCTTCTTGCTTCTGAAAAGACCCTTGAGCTTGGCCTTCAAGTTATCTAATGTTTTTGGTGCTATAGCAGATAGTCCAATATCAGTAACTTGAATAAACAATGAAGCGTGAAAAGAGACTATTGAAGATGACAGAAGATCCACTCTTTGAAACTGGGACAAATCCACGAAATGCCACCAGAGGTCAAAGAACATCATCCCATAACATCCTTGAATCATCAAGGGGTAAGTGACGGACGACTTACGGACTCCCGGCATTTTGATTGTACGGGTTATGTCTTGAGCAAGAGTTTAATTAATAGATAGACAGGAGGTCTTGATTTAGTGATGTGGTTGAAGACGCAGCGAGATGGTAGGGAGGGAAGGAAAGAAGAAAAGAAAGAATGGTCGACAAGTCTCAAAAGATAAAGTCCGGGTTACACGTCTCGTGTAGACTTGCAAGTTGCTCGATCTAACCTAATTGGACAACTCCTGTAGCAACCGAGTGGACAGTAGTGACCGTTGACGAATCCGAAAAATTCCATGGCATGTCAAATTTATATTACGGCATTGCCTTGTATTTTTAGATACATCTACGTGGTGCGTATTACTGTATTGTGTCTAGCCGGCCAGTAAAACTTAATTGGTGCCTTTCCTGATCCTCATTCGACTGCTTGCTCGCCCAGTGCAGAATCTCAAGCAATCCTTTTGGCTAGCTCACGATGTTTTAGACTTAAAAGATGCGATGCTCATTTAGCGTTGATAGAATTTATCTTATTTGACAAGTTTAAGGACCCAGATTCCCTATTACTAGGATCATCTTTATCAGCGATGAAGGCTCAATGAGGTCTTTGGCATCACATCCTCAGACTAGAACGCTGCCTCTCTAGAATCTGCAAATACAATACTGTACTCCGTAGTTACTTCGAGCTCTAATAGCGCAGCCCCTATATATCGTGGCGGGCCTAGGTATGCGGGCCTGATGCTTCACGGTCCTCCTGTTGATCCCGAACCAGACACCGCTAATGCAACCTAAACAAGCCAACTACGGTAACTTAGGGTAAGCTTTGGCGCTTCAGATATAAGTTATGCATTCGGCGGCCCCTGAAACTCGCAGGACTCGATATGACGCCAACCACGTCTATTTTCATTTACCGCACATAAGTTCCCAATTAGGGTAGTTCCTAATTACGTAGTAATCTTAAACGCTCAACTCCTTTTTCCGTCTCTATATTCTGCCCAAGTTGCTCTCTTGTTGATCCCTCAAGCATGATCCGTAGTTGAGATATGTCATATACCCGAGCCGTGTGAGGTAGGTGTTTCCGAAGCTCTGCTATTAATTGCTGACCGGTTGGCCCATGGAGCCCCGGTGCCTTCATGTGACAACGGACCAGCTACAGGAGTCCGGGCAGCCCATGGAGCCTTGGTACCTTCTTGCGGGAGAGTGCGACCCGTAGAAGCCACCCCAATAGCAGGTGTACTACGGGATGGTTGGTTCATCATATGCACAGAGGGCGTTGTAGATTGGGCACTGGGATCAATGTCCCAGCTGAATAGTGATCCGAATGGAAAATGCTGTACAACGGGAAACTTTGATAGGACTTCCGCATTATACATTTTGAGCATCCCCTATTCCGTTGATTAGTGTATCTCCAAAAATATCATATGCTGACGCTAACCTTGTTAATCTTACCCCAGCCAGACCGTATACCGGAGATATCAAATAGTATAGGACTGTGCTCCCAAAACGGCCCAGTTTTAACATCATTGATGAATCCAATTGCAGAAAAGTACATGTTATGTGGTCTTTCTCGCTCGACGATATCCTTCTTTACAATATCACTCGGCTTTGGGGCATTTGACAAAGAGCCTTCCACAGGCATATTTTCCGAGTCTTTGATGGCTGGAGAGTATTGGGAAGATCCAAAAATGTACGGAAGAAATGAGTGGTCATCCAGACCCCATACTCCATGAGATCCAGCTGGCTCAAGGGTGTATGTGAGAATTAGTTTCCTTACAACTCTCATATATCTAGAACAATTTAGCACAAATACCAAAGGTAAAAAAAAGATTGTGACCAACATACTGTTCGATCACTCCCATGACTATGCTTCTTTCGAGAGATCCGTCTCTATTAAGCTGCTCGTTACCAAACCCTCTGAGCTTCCAGATAGAGCCCAGAAATGCTAGGAAACTCAGTTCATGACCTGTACCATAATCGAGTCTCTGCGGACTTCCGAATCCCTCAAGGAAATACGAAGTGAGTTCATCCAAGGGCGAATCACCACCTCCAGAATCCGCATTGAACTCAATCACAGAGGATGGGAGAAAGCGTCCAAGAAGCTCCTGTGTCCTATCCTGGAGAAGTGCATGCCACTTCCTGAAACTAACATTTCCAAATCTTCGTGGTCCAGGGTCTGGAGGGGCTTCTTCAATAATATCCTCCGCGCGGCGCAATAATTCCCGCAACTTCTGCACTGTTTCTGGATAACTCATGGGAGCATCAAGTTGCCATGTTTGAACCTGTCCAGAACTCATTTTTCGCGGACACATGGCCACGTTAAGTTGCATGACAAATTTAACAATATCACTGTAGGCTTGTGAAGCAAGGAAGCGTGTGACATCATGCCCCTCATTAATTCTCTTGATAGGCTTGATGAATTTATGAGGCTTTGAAGGATCTAAGACATTTAATGTATAGAAGCGAGATGGCTGTTCGGTTTTAGGACTGTCCGGTAACGAGTTCATGATGTGCTCTATGGCAGTTCACAAACTTTCAAAGCATGCCGCTGGTGATAATGTAATTAATCGCAGGTCGAAGATGTGGAAGCTCGGGCCCTGGAATCCTGAATAGAGCAGCACTGATCCCTGCAGGCTGGCAGACGTCTCCCTTCCCCCACATCGATTTACTGTCTCAAGATCACAACAAATATGGATGTACTGTCCGACTGTGTAGCGGTCTATCTAAAAGACTAAACACTTTCTCTCCACGGGAGATATGTTATGTCGCATAACTCCAGGTAACATATCTGCCATTGTTTGTGCGCCCGCGTCCCTGGAGAGATGATATAGCCTCCAGGTCACTCCACCGTCTTTAGGCCAGACCTGTGACTTCAAGTGTGGTCCACGTGAAACCATGCGCCTGCGTAACAGAGCAGTCAAGGCTGGGTCCAAGCCGAACCTTGTTTCAATTGGTGAGAATTCATACAAAAATCACTTCTTCTAACGTCTTCTAAATCTGGGCTATTCATAGGCACTGGGGAATCCACTCAGAATTGTAGTGATGGAATGGCAGAAGTTATAAACTCATCGCTCTATATAACAAGTAGCCGCAAAAAGCCATATACACTACATCCAAAAGCACCACTCAAGCAAAAGGATAGAGATTCAGATAAGCCTGAGTCTTCTAAAATAGTGAGAACATTAAATTACAGTTGTGGTCAAAATGTGGATGTTTTACTGATAACATGACTAGGGTAGTAGGGAAAAGACCGAGACAATTCAAGTAATAATTCCTGCAAAGCTAGCGTCAGTCAATGATGTGGTCTCAGCATATGATGATAATCATGAGGAATCAGATGATTCCTCAATAGAAGAGGGAGAAGGTGGAGCTCAACCTTTATTGTTGACAGGAATCCATGGCCCATTCCTTGACATCAGAGACCTCGAAAAAATTGCGATAGACTTGGATCATAACCGCAAAAGGTTTGGATTTCAATCTGCAGAAAACCTCGGCATTCGTAAGAGACCACATACGGAGCTAGCAAAGGCCGTTGAACAACAACTAAAGGATTTGTTTCAATTGTTTCAGCAATTGAAATTAGAGCCTGAAAAGACAGAATATGAAATTCGATCGGAGATTTCGACGAAACTTCGAGTCCTAAGCGGAAAGACAGATGCTTTGTTGCGTCCGCTCTCGAAACATGGTAGAAGTAAATCAAACGAGAGCAAAGAGGCTAGATCACAAGCAATCAAAGAGGCCAGAGAACTCCTTGAAGATTTGTACTGTGTCACAATTCGCCACTGTGTGGAAATCTCGGCCGTAGCAGCTAAATCATATGTCAACGACGGTCCACTGAATGATAGATTTCTTGATGAGCTGAACTTTCTTATTGGAATGACTGAAGAACTAGCAGAAAATGCAATTAACCAGGGGGTTAGGGTTCAGCCAAAACCTAAATCTTTTAGTAAAAACCGTACCTATGAGTTGAAGGAGCCTATAGAGACTGCTCTAAAACATCTTAATCTTCTAACAGAGAAGTGCATAGCGGAGTTCAAGGTCAGGGAAAAGAAGGAAAGGGAAGAGAGAGCAGCAAGGCTACGCCTGGAGAAGAAGAGAAAGGCAGAACTCGAGGAGGAGGAAAACCGTCGTTATGACATGGAGAGATACAGGGAAAATGCCAGGATCCTAGCCAAGAGAATGGCTGACAAGAAATGGGGTAGGTACCTAAAGACCCAATTTACCTTACAAGAAACAACAGCTCCAATACGAAATCGGGAATCCCGCTCAGAATCCCAGTCGGTGTTCCTAAGATACGATCAGAGCAACTCTTCCCAAGATATGGCTGATATCGACTTGGAGGTCTCTGATAGTAGAGATGTGAATGGAGATGAATATGAGCGAGTTCAGCTATTCGGAGAGAACAACACCCGTCAACTTTACAAGACACAGCCACTATCAGACGAAGAAAGAATAGTTTTCATTGAGCTTTTAATGAAAGAAAGAGGTAAATTCCATTTCTCTATCTGAGATATATTTGTAATGTGAAAGGACCAGCTCTAACATGTTGTTCGCATCTCAGGACGAGAGAGATACGCAACGCTATCAGAGAAGCTAGACAAGAGTATGGATGAGATATTTATGTGGGCGAAAGACTTGCAAGAGACCATGGATGATGCTCATGAAAAAGGACGTTTTACAGCCCCAGAAGACTTCTGGACTTATCATATTTGGGTTGAGGAAGACACTTGAATATGGATTACGCATCGACTTTCGGATAGCAGAGCTTTCCTGGTGAAAGACAACTTATAAGGTAATCTTCCCATAAAAGTCCAGCCACCAAACTCGTGTTGATTCATAACTAAATTAGACCCAGAGAGAATCATTGAACACCAACTAGAACCTCAAAGTTAGATTCAATGTGTTGAGCTTGTAAACAACAATACTCAAGAGGGCTTCGATACTTATTATTAGATCAAAACCTGACTCCAGGTGTTAGTACTCTACTTGTCAAGNTTTTTTTCTTAACACCATGGTGCCTCTGGAAGGCGTATATTGGATAACAATCATCATCTATGATAAAAAGAGTACCTCATGAAGTGACTTTGGTGATAAATGAGACATGAGTATCGTGCCTCGCAAGGGAGATGTATTGTTAATATTTTGAAGTGTTAAATGATAAATTTTCAAAAATGTCTAAAGAAATATTATTAACTACATTAATATTCATGTTAAAAATTTTTTCGTAGAAACAGATTCTATACTAAAAAAGCCCCTATATCACATAAATATTTAAATCACGGTACATTGATTGAATTAATATGTAGTAATAAAGTTGATTGCACCTAATAAACTACTTATACCTGATAAGTGTAA
Organism: Scytalidium lignicola; assembly: GCA_002812745.2. NCBI lineage: Eukaryota > Fungi > Ascomycota > Leotiomycetes > Scytalidium > Scytalidium lignicola. The sequence continues at coordinate 109,272 of NCSJ02000012.1, forward strand.
AGTAATTATAGCTATATAGATATATTCTAAAGCGTGTAATGAGCAAAATATTTGTACTTATACTTTTTTGAATGGAGAACAACTCTGATATGGATCACATCGTTGTGTGAACCGGAACCAGAACGTAACATAGTTTCCTCCAAGATTCCATTCCGATTTAGTGTTGAAATGAGCGCGACTAGGACCACCCCACCCTGTTGATAACGACGGGGCTAGGCTTTCCATATTAGGTCAGTATTTCCCTAACTTTGATTCTAAGTTGAAAAATAATTTTCTTGGGGAGATATTGTGTGCATTCTCAAGGAGGTTTCTAGCTCAATTGGTACGGTCTGCATTGTGACGGAATACATCTGTAGGTGAATGCATCATAATGCGGCTCAGCTCGAGGCTGACATGAACGGCACCTTCAGTATTAGCCAGCACAAGAAACAAACATTCTAGGATTAATTATGGCTCCTGTATATAAAATTGCTATCGTGCAGCTCTATCCAAAGGTAATGTTCAACATATCTCTGCTCTTCTCTCATTTCTAATGCACCTTTGGAGCTCGAGTAATGAAAGCGTATATTTCCTTACATGATTGTTATTTGGCTATCTATTTGTTTTCTTACTATTATAAGATATGAATTGCAAATATAGCCTTCCCATTTATGAAAAATTTCTCTTTACTGACAAATTTATTCCAGCCTTTGGACGCAGAGGGAAACCATACTAGGGCTGTTTCTTTCATCCGGCAAGCAGCAGCACAGGGATGCGATCTTGCTGTTCTCCCAGAATACCATCTTACAAACTGGGTCCCAGAGGATCCAAACTTTGGCAGCGTCTGTGCAACCTATAAGAAGTATCGCGACTCCTATTGCGCCTTAGCTAAAGAACTTAACATCTGCATCGTTCCCGGCACCATCGTGGAGAAACGGGAAGACGGTAAACTCCTCAATATCGCCTACTTCATCTCAAAGGACGGGTCGATTCTGGGGCATTACCAAAAGAAGAACCTCTGGCTTCCTGAACGGTTACATCTTACTGGCTCCGAGCATGCACCTCATGAAGTAATCGACACACCAATTGGTAAGGTTGGTATGCTGGTTTGCTGGGACCTGGCATTCCCAGAGGCATTCCGTCAGTTGATCGCAGCTGGGGCAAAAACAATCATCATACCCAGTTTCTGGACCCTGGATGACTGCATCCCTGCTGGCCTGAAACTCAACCCTCGTTCAGAAGCTTTATTTCTCGAGAGTGCCCTCGTATCACGCGCCTATGAGAACACCTGCATGGTAGTGTTTGCGAATGCAGGAGGGCCAGTAGGTAAACCTTCGGGAGGTAACTATGCGGGACTGAGCCAAGTTACCATTCCATTCGTAGGTGCATTGGGCAAGCTTGGTGATGAAGAAGGAATGAGCGTCGTGGAAGTTGACATGCAGGTCGTAGAGGATGCAGAGGAGAATTATAAAGTCCGCGAGGATATCGCAAGAGAGGGATGGCATTATAGCTATAGTTTGGCAGAGAACCGTGAACCAGTTTCAGGGAAGGAGAATAACAAGGTATAAATTCTCGGCATTTTCTTCCTATTTATATGTTAATAAGATATGCCCCGAAGTGCGGAAATTTAGTCCAAAAACATGTATAAGACAACATGATATTAAGTAAAATAGGATCCTTCTTAATGGTTTACTCTACAAATAACATATACCGTACAATATTAATAGCTAATTGCATTGTGCCAACTAGGAGCACACCTGCACAAATACATTAAAGCTAAGACATCAAGTAAATTGAAATAAATGCCGTGATAACCTCCGAAACCTTTCTTGTTCCATGCAACGATCGTACTTTACAGAGAGGTTTTTTGTCCATAATGCAAAACGAATCCAATATCAATACTCAACTTCCAAGTAATAAGCTAGACACGAGTTTTAAAGGGGCACTGTCCCCTAGTGAAACATCAAATTTCCCTCCCCAACCCATAACCAATGCATTGCTAAAGCCAAAATTCCAGAAATATGAGATGTAGCCTCTCAAAAACAAAGAAGCTCGAAGGAAGAAAGAGTCGATANTTTTTTTTTTGTGAAGCCCGAATAACCCCTAGTCCTTCAAAAATACAATAGTACTCCTCTAAACACCAGGGTATCCCTCTCAACCCGCCAAATTCAAAACCCTTATGAACAGACCACTTAAGTCCTTAAACATATATACCTAGTGACTAGTCTCTCCAGCGAAGACACTCATATAACCATTTCGCACAAGTTCTCGAAGCTCATTATATCTCTTGAACTGAGAGGAAGTCGTGGTAGTAGCACCCTTATCACTCTCTCTTCTGCTTTCGCTAGTGGAAGTCTCAACTCTTCCTTCTTCGGTCGCAGTAGCAAGATCTGCAAGGCGCTGCAATCCCTGGCTAGCACTTGTCGTCAAGTTCTGCTGGTTATTGTTGGGTTGGGCGCCTGCAGTTGCACTGGAAGCTCCTCCAGAGCCTCCAGTCTGCCTTTTCTTGATAATGTAGTCTTTGATAGCAGCATCCCAACTTGACGGTGCAATTCGTCCATCCAAAAGCGTGCTCAATCCATTTTCTGCCTCTTCTCTGGTATTTTCAAAGCTAGTCAACTCAAGCAATGCTAAAGCAGTTAACGCCGTAGCATGGTAGTTCAATGGGCTGACTGTTGTGTTATTATGTGCTAGCTGCGTGATAAGGTTCATTGTAGGGCCACTAAGATCATATGGTTCAGAATCAGGGAGCCGTAATTCCAAAAGGATTCGTATGGCCCAATAACACAGATGTATTACAGGACACTTTGACGGGGGAAATAAAGATTGGGGTAAAGACTCGCGGCACCTCTCCAGTTCACCCCTCATCAATGTACCAATGATTGGGGCAGGCGGGACAGCAAGTGTGGGAAGGTCTGTAGGAGTTATCGTAACGGTGGAGATGTGTCCAAGAACAATAGACATTCCTAGAATGTTAATTAGTCTACGAGAAACCCATTTTTTTGGGAACTTACGAGCAAGATTGTACACCGTGTCACCCAAAAGACTTTGATCTTCTGGATAGATTACAACACTGGAATCGGGAATCAAAAGAGGACTCGCTGTACTTGAAGCGTGCCATCTATCCATGATAACCAAACTCCACCAAATCCGCCTAGCCAATTTCTCTTCTGAATCAGGATCGTTCTCGGAGAGCTTGTCTGGCTGTTTGTGAAGATGAAGTTTCATGGAGTAGGCAAGTCCAACAGCTGCACCCAACCACATAGAACGCGAAAATCCAGAGTTACGAAGGACGCTTGTCGAATTCTCGGTCTCTATTGCCAAAAGTATCATCGCTTGGAGATATACAAGGTTCGCAGATACTGATCTGCTAGCACTATTCTCAAATTGGGCTGCTAGGATAAGCTGCATTGCCTTCTTTGCGGATTGAGGGTCTGTAGATGGGGACCCCGTAGATTGGAACGATCTAACAGCTGCATATAGAGCTTCTAAGAACGCGAATCTCAAGGCATTAGGACAACTTGAGAGTTTTGCACTTAACCTGCTACTTGATTGAGGGAGTATGGGATATGTTGGATGAATGACAGTATAGTATCTAGGAACAAGTTAGATTATTTTTCCATAAATTAAGCTTCCTTCACTTACTGATCAACTATACTATCATCCCAGTCTGAACCATACTCATGATTCTGATCTAATGAAGCTACAGCTTCAAATGAGATGCTCTGGCGTTGTGATTCGGGTTGGTTTCTCCATGTTGGAGTAGGTTGGAGGCCGTTCGGCGAATAGTTTGGTTCACGAAATATCTGGTTCGAGCCAGCTGTTTGTGGAGTAGAAAAGGTTGGTGTAACATGAGAATGTTGGCGCTGGGAGTCTTGTAAACCCCACCCAGTTGATGATCGTTGCGGCTGATATGATGTACCGTATTCATTAGAGACTGAGGAGTAGGTTCTCTTTCTCTGAGCACCGTCAACATTCGGTGGAGGGGTGAATTCATCCGAGGCACGGCGCTGGGAAGGACTCTCGTGGTGTGCTAAATAGCCAGGTATCTCACCAGCCTGCATTGCCCCTTCAAGTGTATTCAATCTGTCTGCGAGCTCTTTAATATATCTGATGATTATATGAGTCAGCATAATAAAAATCAGGCAGGCAAGCTGAAAATACGCACCCTTTACTCGGACCTCTTTTCATAGGCACTCTACTAAACTGGCATCGAGTGCCTACCCGTTTACAACTTGAGCATTGTTCATCACCCGGTTCGCCCGTCGCGTCGCACCGAATTTTCTTGCGCCTACATTCATCACATGCCCTTGAAACTTTGGACCTTTTCCTTGGCGCCATCGAGCCATCAGGAGTGCCGTATTGATTTCCCATCTGATCCATGGGACCGTGATTTCCTTGTTGATGGACCGAATGACCTTGAGGGTCCTGTTCGTACTGGTGATGAACATTGACCTGACCTCTCGGATCCTGTCCCTCGCTCATCACAGCAACTTGACCAGCCCCCATAACAGGAGCGAGCCCACGCGACAGTTGTGCGGCGAGCTGAAGTTCTTCCGGATTAGCCATGGGAGCTTGTGGGTTCGAGGACGAATTGTAGAAAGGTCCTCCACGATCTGCAGCGACCGCGTTCGGCGACGGGTACGACTGCATATTTGGCGCGTCAGTTTGATTCATATTTGCTCAAAGTTCCGGCATTGAGCGCAAAAGCGCGGTTTTTGTCGATGGTAGACAATACTCTGTTGATGCTGTCGGATAACGGAACAAAGCGCAATGATGCATACAGCACCGCGTCAACGAGTTCTCAGGCCACGAACCTGACTCGATGAGGTTATTTAGATGTCGAGCAGACCAGGATGGTGTACGCGACCCCAATGTCCAACTACGCGACGAAAATAAAACTCAAATGTAAGGTCGCTGCAATGCAGACGACGTGGGCTCAGTGAAAGTCGAGATGAGCTGGATATTTGGAGTGGCGGAAGGAACAACTTTTGGGCGAGGAGCTCTCTTTGTACGACAAGGCTCCACGACCGAACGTAACGGTATTTCTGGCGTGCGGGCATATGTTAGGTCCACACTAGCCGTGGGTCTAACGCAGTCCTACTTTGTAAACAGACCATAGTCGGACCGCAGAGTTGCGTGCGGGTGCGATATTTGCCACTCCATATATATCCGTATGAAGTAACACAGTGGCATGGGGAGTCGGAGAAATGGTTTCTTCGGTTGACTTCATGCAATTATTACTCGGCGTACAGGAAGCTCTATTCATATGCTGGACCTGCTGCCAAGAGTATTCACCCATTCTCTTGGACGAGATATCCGGATATTCTGCTGGCAAGCTGCATATTATGGGTGTTGTCAGCGCTTCTCTGGAGCAGGAAATGGAGACGGAAGATCACTCTTCTTCTAGAGTGCCTGCGGGATTATGGATGTGTTCTCGTGAGCAGTGTCCGGAAAAGTCATGCAATATCCTGTAACCGGATCATGCGGCCTCCCGGGTTATTCAAAAGAAGTAATATCCCTAGATAAAGCTTTAAAGCGAGAGTACACACCAAACACCATACCCTCAGTTACTCCATGTAGATGATGGCCTCAAATATGTGCTGTGAGGACATTCGTTTGCGGTGTTCTCTCCGCCCCTTGTGGCCAGGTCTCGGTTCCCCTTGCAGGAGAATACCGCCCAAGAACCACCGAAACTGAAATAATCTCCGCAATTGGATACTGTACTGTACACAAGTCCTACCTTTTAAGAAGGTAATGTTTCTTCTCGGTGAAACTTTGGCCGGACAGTAATAGCCCGAGTTTATATCACTTGGCCTTAAGCCTGAATACGGCCTTAATCGCATCCTAACCAATTCTGCCGCCAAAATCTGTCTAGCCTGTTGTAGCGGATGAAGTTGTCGAGGTCAATTGCTAGGAGATTCTAGAAGGCGATGTAACGTGGTGTAGTACTTACGTACCTAACCAGTTGCCGGCGGGGAAGCATTTCTACGTGTTTGTACAAAATCATATTGTTGAAGAGAAATAAAGTCGTAATGTTTTATATATCTATATCTATATATATCCATGCCTATAGCAGGGATTTTCTATAATCCCTCCTCTCCCCGGAATATTTGTTGGGAAAAGTCCAACTATATGATGTTTGACATTAGTGCGGGGTTAAATATCAATTTACTTCTATGGAGGGCTTGACCACTATTAGCAATGCTGATCAAATGCCAGCGGATTAACTGAAACGCTGCTAGCTTTTCTGTTGGATGATCTACTGTCCTGTAAACAGGGATATACACAAGCTTCGGCATATGCGGTCGTTGTGAAACGTTGGACCGGCAATTAATTAAGACGGTGTGCTGACTTTCCCTTGACTACTTAATTGCGATTTCTGTTCACTGTAGCTTTTGCTTAATGCTCCCTACTTGAACTCCTTAAGGTCTAGGTATATATCTATCTTCCATGAGATTAAGCCGTAAAAGCTATATGATGACAACGCTCTCCGAGGTCAAGTCATGAGAAATGTGGCGAGCGTGTACCGGCATATAATGATATATGAAGATGATATTCGGTATTGCATGGATTGTAGAAGCAGTATAAGCACATCCAGAACCGAAACATCTGTACCGGTTGAATCGATATTGAAGTTGATAAACTGCTCTTGTTGCATTACGTTAAGTACTGGAATAATTCTGTCGACTGGAAGTGGCAATGCTGTAGTCTACTTCAAGCTTACTTCTGACAGACAATTAATGATCCATTTCCGCCTAGAATGCTCATGTCATGCAAGACCTATTAGGAACTTTGATACACGTGGGACTGATCTTTTAATTGACATCTCACAGTACCCGATTTGTCTGGGCTATTCAAGAAGCCATATCAGGCATATATTGTCCTGGACAGGAGAAGTGGTCGCTCAACCAATATCTATAGTATTTAGGGCGAGTCTATAAAGTGGAACAAATATACGAGCCAGCTAGATGAGAGTAAATGTGTAACTGCACACATTATCATTCTGATATCATGGTCTTGATTCTATATACCAAGGGGATCGTCACAGACGTCAAAAACGATATCACCCAAGAGAAAAGTGTTCAGTCAAAGGCCTGTTGCCTTGTCACGTGTGTTATTGTGTCCAGAAGTTGTCTTCTGGTACATCAATCGCACCGTTGTTCACGACATTGTTTGTCGTGAACCCATTCATCCAAAGGGCCTGGCCCTCTCCTCCAGTCATAATGAGCTGGAAATCGCCGTTATCTTCGAAAGGGGTTGTGAGTTGTTGATCTTTATTATCGCCTGAATATGCAGTAATAGGTAGGCCGTCATTTGTACCAACAGCACTGAAGTCATTGGATACTGGAGCTTTCATGAAACTTTCTAGATCGAGAGGTTCAATCGTGTTGGCATTGAGCATTTGAGACTGAGGAACGCCGATATAAGAAGAGGTCGTGCTTAGATGGTATCCATCTATGTCACCGCCAATATCTGAATTATCAAAGTCAGACCCATACTGGATGTGCTGAAGTAAGGATGGCCTACTTGCACCATTGTCACTTAGAGTCCCAAAATCCTCCACTTCAGATATATCTCCCGAAGTGGATGTAGTTGTCAGAGCAGAGTAATCAGCGCTGCTAAAGTCAAGCCCAGTAAAGGATGGAGCTTGGCTGTATGATGATGTTGCAAAGTTGGAGTCATTGAAGTCAAGACCATCATAATGAGACCAGTCAATAGAAGGTGCATTTAGTCCGGCGGAGAAGATTGGTTGGTCATCGATAGCCGACAGCCCATCAAAATTCTGCAAGAATCCATAGTCGCTAGATAGATCTAAGGGAGGTAATATGCTGGTTGCCGGTTCCAAACCAGAGATCGGACTTATTACTGGAGAACCGTGCTCTGATTTCACCATACGTTGCTCCTGTTGTGCACTAACGATGGAGTCTTTGATTTGGGAATCGCTGTGCAATGCTTCGATGGTACTCGTATGCGGTAGGTTGTCGACAGACCTATTAGCCAAACCAGAGGGTGAAGGTCCGTGGATCGAGTGTGCCTTCGGTGGAACGTATGGCAACCCACATTTATGAGCCATATTGTTGTGCTTATGTGCTGGTTTATGATGCCCGTTTGCGAAACTTGTCAAGATAGCACCCTCTGACTGTGCAGTAAGGGCCCGTGGTCGACGTTTCTCATTTGAGGACGACGACGCAGCCTCATCAGAGTCGGACTCGGGCACGGGATCTAAATGATCCTTTTTAAGAGCACAGGAGCAACGAGTGCCGTGGCTGCAAAAGCAGGTGTCGGCTACATTAATGATCAGAAATCGCCAAGTACGTCCGCTGAATATCCCATGAATAGCTCACCCTGAGAATCACCGTCGTTTGGACAAGATGCCTTCGTATGTGTTTTTTCACCGCCACAATCGCAGCGGACATGAGCAGAACGAGATTTGCGCAACGTTCGACAATGGGCACATTGTGAGACCGGACGACCCTAAAGATTATTAGAGGTTAAAGAATAGACACCGAGAATCAGGATAAATACCTTTTTATTGATATGTTGTAATGGCCGATCCGCATGTTGACAATTGCTAACGCGATGACCTCTCACACATGCCTCGCAGGCATACTTTTCGCCTTTGATCAACATGTTGTATGTCGCTGAGACCTGGTAGCGCCGGACGACCGTAAAACGGCCGAACGGGTAACCAGGAGAAGATTGTCACCGTCAAGATGATAAGGATTTTGAGTTGTGAGCAGTCACAATGGACTGCCGAGTCGATAAATCGAGTCGCAAAAAGTAGCAGAAGAAGTAATAGTCGTTATAAAATGCTGTCTGGAATATATATGCTGCTTGCCGTTTGGTATCTTATTTTCCACAATTACTCCAAACCGATGAATCCAACGCCTGAGAGATGAAATCTGACTGAGGGGAGATTTACAAAGGCAAAGCCTTGCACCGTAACGGCGCCTGCTGAAAGCAGCGGGTCACCGAGTGCCGGTATGGGCGACCAAAATGGAGAGGTTCCTGAGATTTCCCACGGGGAGAAGGTGAGTAGTGGGCGAGATGAGGTGGGTGCTGTTTTCAAAATATAAGAGGAATACGGTGACCGAAGTGTTGCGCAGTGGGGCAAATGCAAGAGCCAACGCCTGAAGAGTTAGGAAATAAGTGCAGTGTATTGTAGGTGCACCGGTAGCACCACTTTTACTGCATAGAAGGACTGCATTTGCCCCTACCGCGCGACCTACGTATAACCTACTGTGCTTTTCATACGGGTGTATGGCATTACTTTCCGATCCTTGCTGACGGCTCGTTGGTCTTTGTGCTGTTGCTGTCCACAATTATACCGATTTCAAGCGTCACGCCTGGGCGTCTACCCAAACAGCACCCTCCTGGCCTTGGGGAAGTCTTCCTGGCGATGACAACCACATCCAGCTCCGCCACTCGCCCCCGATTGATTACCGCACAGGTAAGGCAGCTTCCCTACGTCTTGATACTCAAGTGTTTCTGGGGTACGACATCTGTTATCCTACCTTTACATATATTGCGACTTCTAGCTGAGTTTTAATTCCAGGCCATTGCTCTGGCTCCAGAATATCTGTCAATTTCGTGGAGCGATGTCGCAGTCGAACTAATCTCTCTCGACATGCGATGGATAAAAAGATTCTCAGATTCATCAGATCCATCTTGGTAAATTGGCGACGTCCAGTAAGACATCGCCGGAGCAATGGAATCGTCTGGCACAGCAATCCCATATCCTTAAATCCATGACTACGGAATCCAGGCCTTTGGTCTTCATCGCGAATTGAATGGTACGAGAAAGCCAAAAGAAGCTCATGCAGCATGCAGTCCTAGGTACTCCACGATCCGAACAACTCTCTATAGGCGGCCAGCAATATTTACCCTTACTGTGCAAAAGTCCATCCAACTTCAAGACAAACAGGATTGATACCTCGCAATGGGCTGTTGCCAGTGTCTGTAGGTTCGCGGACCATGTCACGGCCGAGGTGTGCGCCAGCCAGTAGAGGTTGGGATTATACCCCACGAAAACAACAACTTCAGCTCTCTGGGCAATCCCGTCGCAGCCGGGTAGGCAGTTCCCTGTTTGGGGGTTCTCATGGCTTCGCCTGTTGATCTGTTGGCTCCCGTCATTTACGTCTCGATATTTCTTCGCTTTGAAGGAATTCGGCATTGAGGATGAGGCATGGAAACCCATCATGTGCCCTACTTCCCTCCTCATTTCTCGAGAATTCTCCGGACAAAATATGCGACTCTGTTAGTCCCTATGATGAAAGGCTTGAAGTGTTTCAAAAGATATATTTCATGCACGGTAAGCTTACTGGCTACTGGCTCATGGGAAGCATGGATTGACATCATTGATCACTACCGCTAAAGAAATCGATGCCTCGAAACTATAATATATGAGATGAGTTAGTATTGAACGACTACGACTAACAATTGCTATCATTAGATCCATCGAGGCCTGTAGCTTCTAAGAAGAAGTACTACGAGTCTCAATACAAAGACCTGATCTGCTGCTTTCCCTAAACAATGAAGTACACATCCGTATCTCTTTGTTGATCATCTTGGTTTCCTTTACTTCACAATATCCCTAAGCGGTTGGCCCCCACCAACAATGACAGCCATCAGATCTCTTCGTATGACTTGCATCGAAGTTCTTTTGCCCCACGTAACTCACCGCCAGAATTCAAGCCTTCTATCCAAGGGCAGTGCAGTATCCAATGAAATAAATCGCGCAATGTCATCACGTGACTTCGCTGGCCGGCGGCCACCGACTATGTGACGTACCAATAATGCTACATGGCAATCTCGAGATACGAGTAATAATCCATAGAATTCTTAGACATAAGAATGGACTTCTCCTTTAATATGTATAGCATTACGGAGTACATATTGGGATGGACGGATGTGTACTGTACTGTACCTCCGTAGATCTAATTTAGACCTAGGCGGATAGTTCCCTATTTAGATTATAATTTCGGGAGCTACATCCGTAAGGCCAGGGCACGGTAATACCTTGGCAAATGCTAATATTAGAAATTAGTTCGAGGCTTCAAGTCATCATCTTCGCACGGCCTTCAATTTTCATATTAAGTGCATCTCAGTGTGGCTTCATACACCTCCCTAGTTCTAGGCCTAGGCGAGGAATCTGCTAGTCTTATTAGGATTAGACGCGAAGTTGGGGGAGGTGAAGGTGAAGAAGTATGATAGTGCCACTCATAAGGACAACAGATTTGAAGCGATTGATAGTGTGAAACCTATGGCTTGACAGCTACTATATGTATCCTTCGCTCTAGCTATAAACGTGGTTACTGGGCGAACTTGAGTTTTTAACTGTGAAGTACGATCATGTATTTGTTCTAGTGTTTTAACGCGTTTGCCGCACAGACTGGGGCTTTATTCTGAAGTGTGGAGACCTCCTATCAAGTCCTTCCAACATCGCTTGACATAAATGACATAAAAAATCCCCCCTATTTTGGATGCACTTGATTGCTTGAAATTTACTCCCCTATTGGTTCTCGTTTGATGGAATTGCCAGTCTTAGTTGCCTCGTTCGAGGTCGAAAACGTACGGTTGGACCTCGTTCGTATCTNAAAAAAATCCGGGATCACTGGATCTAGCTTGACTACCCGTGATGTAACAGAAGTATATCCTGGATAGTTTGGCCGTGTATATAAATACAAGACACTTGGCTACCTACGTTGCAAAACCCAGTTACTACAAACTACGCGCAAGCTATTTAGTATGTATGTATAATCTATCTACTTGTGTAAGTTTGGGACTACTTTCAATGCCTTGCCTACTACATTAGTAGGCTTGCTATGTTTTACAACTAGCTTCTAGTCTACCCGTTTTTCAGAGTTCTCATCCTTTTGAAAATTTTGCTTGTTACTCACCTCTGCAATATGGCCTCTTGTGTAATACTTTCGTTGGCTTTTTGTGAGGTAGATTTCATTGACTCCAAGTTTATAGCAGAGGGATATATACCGTCGGGACGGGATTGACATAGATTAAAGCTCGAGAAGAACCAATTGCATACTCCTAAACAGTTGGCTGGACTCTATGGGCCGTTCTTTTGATGCTTCACTGCCGAAGAACTGGCCCTCTAATGTTTCCTACATCACCGCGCCTGTTCTCTCGAAGTCGCTCACATCTTCTCATATCAATCAACTTCGATGTGCTGGGAAAGACCATGCTATAGTCCCGCAAAATAACCCAAAAGGCCTTTGCAATTTAGTTAAAATTACCCCAATAACCTCGCCACCACATCCAGCATATGGCCAATATGGTCTTTTCGCTACTAAGGATCTCAAGCCGGGTATGTTCATCTTACGGTACCTGGGTGAGATACACCCATCCACAGAGTCTCCAAATGAGCCACTAGATACATCGACAGGGGTGTCTGATGTAGACCGACACGCAAAGTCAGATTATGACTTGAGTCTGGATCGAGAACTAGGTTTGGGGATCGATGCAGAAAAAATGGGAAACGAAGCAAGGTTTATTAATGACTACCGTGGCGTAGCGGAGAAACCAAATGTGGAATTTAAAGAAATATGGGATGAAGTAAGAAGAGAACGTGGCATGGGGGTTTGGGTACTTGGGGAGGGAAAGAGTGGGAAAGGAAAGGGTGTGAGAAAGGGCGAAGAACTTCTGGTTTCATATGGCAGAGGTTTCTGGGCTGCTAGGAAATAGTTCACAATGGAGCCTTATGAATTGCGAATATCTTTCTCATAATGTTCCGTTTTGGTCTATCTTAGAGGTAGGAGAACTATCCTAACCTAGTCGATATAGTGAGTGGATGAGTGGATGAGTGGATGATTGAATCTTTACTAGGTTTGAAGTTGAAAGGCTAAGTGCTACACAGTAGTGTCTATTATGGCGTATATATTTCAAGTGGTTCAAAGTATGTTTTAAAATACTGATATGTTGTTGAATATCCGTTAAAATATGGAGATGTCGTGCAGTAGTTCTCGACGTACCTGCAGCTTCACTCACCGCTGTTGGCCCTACCCCACAACACGTAAGTACCAATGATACAGGACGAATCTACACGTCAATCCTTTTGCATCTTCCGAGACATTCTAGCATCTCGAAAGTATCCGGTCTTTGTAATAATTCGGTATTATTTAGCATTTTGCATCGGGAGCTGATTCCATGATGTCCTTCTCCCTTATCGTATACTTTAGACACGTTCGATTGAAAGTCACCCCTGATTGGTTGCGCGTCGTTTCCCACCCCCCCATAATGATGAGCTCCCCGATACCATCCGTGGTTCTTGCCATATATCGTGAACAAAACCTCTCCCCACAACCACCAGCGCTGTCGCATTCCTGACTGACCAGAATATTGCATTGCTGCCGACACATCCATTGCCAGGAAACGATTTTTATCACAACACCGATCTTCCCGTCTCTCCCGCAACTGCAAATCCAAGTGCCACTTACGCGTACCGTATCTACGACCTTCTGTTCTGGATTGGGCGGCATTCAAGCAGTCCAACCAACTCCCATTTCTCCTTCCGAGACAGTTCGTCACACTTCTATCGCCTTTAAAAAAGCCGTGCTCCCTTGAGAGTCACAGCGAGGTACTTGAAGTGTGAGAAGTCTGCCTCAAGGTCCTCTCTCACCACATGAGCCACCTTCTTTGGAAATACTACCTCGAGGATGATGTCGAAAAGTTTCGACGGCTGCTGGCCAACGCCGATCTCTCTCAGCATTACTCGGTGAAAAGTTATGGCGGAGGTACGGGCAATTCGAATAGCATGGGGAGCTATGTGGGGAGCCCTATTGGCTCTGGAACGTCACCTAGGGCATCGATGAAGTTCCGCAAAATATCAGGGCAAGGAGGGAATTCGAACACTAGCAAATTGCAGGCTACAAATCTTGGAAAGGCAGAGATAAATAGTAGGGATCGTCAAGGGCGGACTGTTTTGCACTGTGCTGCTTCCTCGACCTCCGAGAATGCGACAAGCTTTGCCTTGGCTCTCATTGAACATCCTGCAATCGACATCTACATTCAGGATTATGAAAGTGGATGGACAGCCCTACACAGAGCGTTATACTTTGGAAATGTCGAAGTTGCTCGTGCGCTTATTAATAAGGACATGAGAGATCCTACCACCGGCGGGGCGTCAAAGGGTGTCTCTTCTATCATCAAAGTCAAGGACCATGAAGGCAACCGTCCTTTTGATGTCTACAATGCAACTATTGCGAGACGGACATTGCAGTTTCATAAACCAGCTGGTGATTCCGATGGTGGCTCTGATGAAGAAGACAGTGAATCTGTCCAGGCTGGTTTACGTTCTGATAATGTGATGTATCCAAGCCTTGACGGTGATGAACTCTTTGCTTTTGGTAGCAATAAGAATTTCAACCTAGGATTTGGAGACGAAGACGATCGTCATCACCCAGAAAAGATTATTTTAAAACGTCCGGATCATCTCCTGTTTCGTTTCTATCAGGAGTATCTTGAATCAATTCGAACTACCAACGAAGCTCTATACAGTAGCCTTTCTAAACTGTCACCGAAGTCAAAGTCAGATCTGCCGTCTATTATCCAGAGCCGTCCAATTGTCATACAGGATGTTGCTCTAGCTAAACTCCACAGCGCCGTCTTAACGACTGATCCAGAGTCAAACTTGTATGTCTGTGGCTTCGGACCCGGTGGTCGCCTTGGTACTGGCGATGAGAGAACAAGATTTAATTATGTTTGCATCGAAGATGGTGCATTGGCGGGGAAAAAGGTTGTGACTGTTACTTTGGGCCAGAACCATACCCTCGCTGTCTCTTCCGAAGGTGAGATTTTTTCCTGGGGCACGAACACTTGGGGCCAACTTGGCTACACTTTGCCTCGACCTGCCTTAAAAGACCAAGAACCAATGTGCGCCTCACCGCGGCAGGTATTTGGTCCGCTTAAGAGAGAATGGATTATTGGAGTTGCTGCCTCTGCTATCCATTCAGTTGCTTATACATCCACATCACTATATACATGGGGTAAGAATGAAGGACAACTAGGATTGATGGATTCCGATTCACGGTCCCTGGAAATCCAGCCTATACCAAGAAAAGTGGCAGCATCTCTTTTTATGTCACCAATTATTCAGGTGTCGGCCATCAACAGAGCTACAACATGTCTACTCGCCAATCATACTGTTTGTGTCTTCACCAACTATGGATATAACATTGTCAAGTTTCCGCTCCATGATGCATTCAGCAACTACCACTTACGGAGTCCTTCATTCACTACAAGATACGACGCATCGCCTAGCCATATCTCACATGTTACTTCGGGTGGTGACACAATCGCAGCTGTATCCAGTCGTGGCGATCTGTTCACTATGACTGTTAGCCAGAAGTTAGACATAAATCCTACAGCTACATCGACCACCAATCCATCAAAGATCAAGGGCGCTTTATCACAACCCCAACGCATATGGTCGTTGCGGAAGGGGCATTGGGATGGAGTAAAGTCGGTCGGTGTTGCTGAAAATGGCTCGGTCATATTTTGCACCCACGCCGGTGCTGTATGGCGCCGTGTCAGGGGAACAGCCATTAAGGATACCAATCTAGGACGACTTGAACCTTTTGGTAAGAAAGACTTCAAGTTCCAGCGCGTTCCTGGTCTTACAAAAGTAACTGCGGTACGAAGTAATACATTTGGGGTGTATGCTGCTATTCGCACGGATTGTGACGTTACCAAGACACAAATTAAGGTTGAAGACCAGACTCTTTGGGAAGATGTTGCACCATTGCTGGATTTGAGCGATTTGCAATCTTCTGAGTTATCTGAAGAAGAAGAGTCGGATACACCAAGGTATTGGACACCGGCGATACCGAAAGACGTTTTTGACGGCCTTAAGTATGCGGTTTTATCATCACCAGATATCGAGAGTGATGTTGAGCGTCACCTAAAAGGGCTTATCCTAGAGCAAGAAAATTATGATATTGAATTGTGTTCTAGTATATCGGAAGTTCGAATACCGGCGCATGGCTTTATACTAGCAGCAAGAAGTCCAGTGATGAGATCTAAAATGAGTGAGTTCCGAGAAAGTGGCTCAGCAACACTACCAGATGTACTAGTAATCGAGAGCGTTGACAATATGGTGCGGATTACTTTTCAGGGCCTAGATTTTCTCGCCCTACTAAATTTGGCAATCTACATCTACAATGATGCTGTTGTGGATGTTTGGCACTTCACTCGTCCACTTCCTAAGATGGCATTTAGATTTCGGCAAGTCCGTGTTGAGCTCATGAAGTTGGCGTCTAGTTTGAAGATAGAGAAGTTGGAAGGCGCCGTTCGATTGATGACTGAACCCATCCGACGTCTAGACCGGGATATGTCTCTTGCAATTCAAGATCCGAAATATTTTGAGGATGGTGACGCTATCATTGAACTGGAGGCGTCCGAGATGACTGTCCACAGTGCCCTCCTGCGTCAAAGATGCCCATTTTTTGAAGGGCTGTTTCATGGTAGAGCTGGAGGACAATGGCTGGCTGGAAGACGAAGTGACCAATCAGATTTTGTTAGAATTGATATGAAACATATCGATCAACCAACTTTTGAGCTTGTGCTACGATATCTATATGCCGATGTTGGAACTGATTTATTTGACAATGTTGTCTCGTCTGATATTGATGTGTTTTCCGACCTTGTGATGGATGTCATGGGGGTTGCCAATGAACTTATGTTGGACCGATTGTCACAGATCTGCCAAGAGGTCCTCGGTCGCTTTGGTTAGTTCGTCAATCGTTATCAGAGATTCTGGCTAACAACATCTAGTCAACACACGCAATGCATGTCAACTGTTAAATGCAGTTGCGCCATGTTCAGTGACAGAATTTAAAGATGCAGGACTTGAATATATCTGCTTACAGTTAGAATTGATGCTCGAAAATAGGTTGTTGGATGATCTCGATGATGATCTTGTAAGTGAGCTGGAAGAGGTTGTCCGTGCGAACCAGTTAAATTGTCTGCCATTTGTAAAGAGTTGCCGAGCGGAGCTTTTACTCCATGAGCGACATCCTAGTCTTGCAGGAGATATTGATGAAGAGAGGCAGCGCAGAATTCGAGACGTCGGATTCATAGCTGCTTCAAAGGATGAGGACAATGTATTATCCTCATCTTACCGAGCCCGTATCGGAAGTCTAGGTGATACTAGGTCGAGTTCACCATTGGAAAGGAGTAAAAAGACAAGAGCAGCTCCTAATACTCCTTTTAGTCCTAGCATTCGTCCAAAAGATTCTGCTACTGATCTCATGTTTGACATGGATGATGAGGATCCTTTGGTTTCCGCAACACCGAAGTCCCCATTTCTGAAAGCAATTCAGGATCCGAAGACTCCTTCAAACCGCCCAACAACTCCCCAGGCTCCATGGGATAATTTTGACCAGCCTAGCAGCCCGGATATGGGTGCCTCACCACACTTACAAATGCCAAACGATGAAGCAGCTCGGCAAGATCAAGGGTCTCAGCAACCAAAGACTTGGGGTCTACCGGTACTTCCTTCTTCTAAGCTTGATATGCGGGAGATCATGGCTCAAACCTCATCAAGTCGTACCTCAACGTTATCTATGAACATCTCTGCCCAAAGGAGAAGAGATGAAGTAGCTAGCAAGGCAACACCCCCAAAACTTTCCCAAAAAGAGCGTAAAAAACAGCAGCAGCAACAGCAGCAAACTTTGCTGCAGACTCCAGGTGAAAAGGTGACTGGAGATAATAAGTCCGCTTCACCTTGGCAGATGGTGGCCGGTACCAAAACATCGTTGTCAGATGTTCTTGGTTCAGACTGTAGATCGGCTTCTCATCTAGCTGTACTTTCCACAGATGCTAAGCCTATCCTCCCAGCTCAAACTATTCCCCATAGACGAACAGCTTCTCCCGATACACGATTTGCTGGTCAAAATAAGTCCTTGAATAATACTCCTGTTCAATCGGGAGCCAGATCGTCAGGGAGCTCTTCGGGACAGGCTCCCGCAAAACTAGGCACGCCTACGAGAGTTGTACCTCAAACAAGATCCTACCTCACGCCTCCTAGCAAGGCCGAGCCATCTATTCAACTATCTATGGCCGATATCATGGGTCAGCAGCTCCGAGAGCAGGAGATTCATAAAGAGGTTGCTAAGCGGAGTCTTCAAGAGATCCAAGAGGAACAGGCATTTCAGGAATGGTGGGATCAAGAGAGTAAGAGAGCTCAGGAAGAAGAAGCTGCAAGGGCTAGAGCTTCTGCTAGTGCTGGTGCAAGAAGCGCAAAAGGGTCTGGTGGCGGGAGAGGACGAGGAGAGAGAGGCTCGACTGGGAGGCGCAGAGGAGGTGGAAGAGGGAGGGGAAGGGGCCGAGCTGTATCTGGAAATGATAGTTAGGGATTGAAGGGGTATATATATGTGTGTACTTGAGAGTTCAAAGGCGTTTTAAGATGGTTGCACACTAGAAACGACGCATCACCCACCATATGTGCGAGCTGACGATCTGTTTGTTAAGTTACTTTTAATCATTAATAGAGCAGACGGGCTGCTCATTGACAGTTGAGCAGNCAAATTTGGCTATCATTTAATCTCATTTGCATCTACTCGTCTTCAGCCACAGTAAGTTAGGCTTATTACTACGGTGGTGGCGAGGGTGGTAAAGATAAAGATGGGAACGCCAAGCCATCGATTCCGCAATTTCGATTTACGTGCGTAACCGGCTGCCTTTGCACGTGAAGAAGAGACTCTCTTGCCGTGCCGCCGTGGTATCATTAATTAGCCCACTGTAGTCCCCCTCCTACCCCACCGTGGCAGGAAGGCAGGAAGGTAGGAAGGTAGGAAGGAGCTCATCGTTGGTTTTGAACTGGGAAAGAATTCACAAATAGGCTGCATTCTTGTTCTTGTTCTCGTAATTAGTGCGAATGCGACCACAAAATGGCGGAGGCGGGTTCTAGACCAATAAGCTGACCGGCTGCCTGCCTCGGTGCCTGTCGAGTGTCAAGGGCTGGCAGCAGCAGCAGAGGAGACTGACTGGCTCTGGAGCCGCAGAACGACAGGCACCGGCTGGTTAATACTGTAGCTATGCTGCTATGTTACTTCAGACCAGCGAAATACGCCTTGCATTCATTGCTCTTCTAGGAAAGAAGAGGATGGCTGTGTGCCCTCGATTGTGCCATCCGGGTAGCCCGCGAGAAATTCCTGTACACGACTCGACTGCACTGCAGCGCCGAGGAAGAAGCAGGGCCACATGGAGAGACATTGAGAGGTCAGTCAACTGCACTCAACCTGCACCACCTCAACACACTGCACAAAACTGCACAAGCTCCGCCCCTGGTGCTGGGGACACACCGCGGTGGCGGCACTAGCCACAACGGGCTTGGTCCGGGCCCAGAGGGTGTGTCGGGGGTGTCTCTGGAGTGTTGTCCCCTTATCGAGGCCCATGACTCAGCAACATCCGCCAATCGAATCCCCCCAGCGCGCATCATCCAGGGATTTGTTCAATCAAAGGCCCAAGGAGGCCCCAAGCAACACGCTTAACCGCACAGTTACAACCAGCAACCAGCAACCCCGTGGTGTTTGGCCCTTTGAAGTCGGTGTCTGGCATTGAGAGCTCCCCGGATACATTTTTTTTTACAACCTTCTTCATCGGCGCTTGCATCGACAGCCATCGCCATCACCATCGCCATTGTCTTTGCGCCGCAGCTTCTATCATCTGGCTACTAGCTCGGGATCTGTCTCGGCAGGCACCTCGAGAGGTGTCATTCTATAAGCGCTACGATCACGAGGTCCCTGGTTGGAGCATGACTCTGCTCCCTTCCCCATCACCAACTGAGCTCCGTCATCGCCAAACAACCTGACCTCTGCACAGCCAGACCACCCGCCAGAGCTCGAATCACAAGAGTAGAGGCTCTCAATACCGGCCTCAGGTCATTCCAACTTATCGAACAAGCTGCAACCCATTGTGCACAGGATGCAGCCCGCCTGAGCTGCCTATCCTAAAGCCCTAGCTGCCTGGCAACCTTTGATTGGATTGGCCAGCACACGTCCGCAGCATCTACGAGTCCTCAAAATTCCTGCTGCACTATTGGGAGGGGCTACCTCGACTGGAAATCTAGGTAGATCTAACAACGATGGATGCACAGATCGTGTGGTATTTCCGCATTACGTTGTTCATCATTTAGTCCCCCCACGATCGTTGAGCTAGGAGTTTGGATAAGGAACTTATTTTTTTTGGGAGGGGGCTGTTCAGACCATAGAAGAACGGAAGACTATAACGGCGAAGAGAAGAAAGAAAAGATAGCTTCGATTTTGTCGAAGCATAGCCCTCAACATGCATCAACATCCACGCCCGTCGCCCTTGACGGCATCTCCTGCTTCCTCTCCCCGAACAAACCCTACCCGGACGAATAATCCAAGAGAAGAGAATGCATATGCGCCGTCGAGGCCTACATCAGAACCGTCCAACTATAATGAAACTGACGAGGGTAGCGCGGATAGAGATATGACGTTACCCGCGGCTGCTAATAAAGAGGCAATCAAGAAGCTGGATCAGATTGTACAGGTATGTAGTATCTACATTCCCCCTCCCTCATTTATTCTTGGTATGCTCTGGGCTAACTTCAACGTATCTCCTGCTAGAACTTCTTTCCTAAAGCTGCTCTACTCATCTTACAATCTCGAATGCCAATATCTACGATAGTTCTAAGGGATGGAAATAAGAAGGTTAACAAGTGGGTATGTATATCAAGTCCTAGCGATGGTATGCAGGTGCTGACCATGGCCGTAGTTTTCAATAGAGACCGATGATACCAATGATTTTCGCGAAGAATTGAGCCTGTGGAAGGTGTCGAACGTGTTCGAGAATCCGGCTCCGCCGATGATTATAGAGATGTATATCGACAGTTCTGCTTTGACAAGTAGTCAGGCATTAGTTATTGTTGATGATCAGGGGAAGAGATGGGATGTTCGAGAGGCTTTGAATAGTACAAATAGCCCTGGAAATGGAGGTTCAACCCATCGAAAACAGAACCATGAAGTCATCTTGGAACGATGGCGGATTGAACACATTGAAACTCAAGATGAAAAGACGTATGATTTTGGATCTCCGTTACCGGCAGTCTATAAGAAGTGTATTGTCTTTTTCCGATCGTTATATGCCACGACGAAATTCCTCCCGGCTTGGAAATTTTCGAAGAATTTAATCAAGACTGGTTCATCCCTCAGTATCCATTGTCGAATATTATCCCAGGATGCTCGGCCCGGTCGATTTGACCCGTTAACTTACCCTTTCTATGATAATGATGGGCCTGTGACCAATACTTATTCCCTTGGGGAAACTGAAACTCCGGTTGGCAAATTTTCTGCCGAAGTCACGTATAGGAATGACTGTAACTTTCGCGTTGATGATTCAGAGGCTCTCCTGAGTTCGAGATTTATGGGTGCCGATGAACACTTCTTCCAACCGTCTTTGGGGACGAAAACAGACGATTCTCGCCGCCGCCCACCACTAGTTGAAGCTGGATCCTTTCCATACAAAAAGCGATTAGATGATCCAGAACCGATTCAAGCATATGGTAGTTTGTCCACTTTTCATGGAGATGCTCCTCTAGGTTCTAGCCCTATATCTGCTCTTCGGGCTGCCAAACCACCTGGATCAGATACCAGTTCACCCCCCGTCGACTCTCTTCCGCGTACCAGGACGCTGCAGGGTTCCAGAGCGTCGCTGATATCTCTAGAAGGTGTAACCACAGCCAGGCGGCCTTCTATTTCTTTCCAACCCTTCAAAGCTGGTTCCTTATCTTCATCACCTGGTATTGGCCAACTGGCACAAGCAGAACAGCCAGCCCCTCAATCTCCACAGTCTTTAACTCGCCCATCCGGTATAACAGCACTTCATACACGAAACAAATCATCGCTTCAAGCTGGTATGCCGGCGACTTTGAGAGGAGTGCCTACTGTGCCAGATACAGTAACAGTGTCTCCTGCATCAAGTTCGCCGAGACCTGCAAATACGGGCAGGTATAGCAGTAGCTTCGGCCATAGACGTATCAGGAGTTCGATTTCTGGTGTTGGTAAAGCGGTAGACGATGATCAAGTAAGCAGCGGTAAACAAAGCTTGTCTTCCTCTATCGCCCAGCCAGGGTCTGGATTATTAGCTGATGTGGGCGGAGGGGGAAGTTCGGGCTCCCTTCAACCTGATGATGATAGCATATCAGACTTTTTGAAGATGCTGGACAGCAAAAGGACTTTACAAAGTTTCCAACCATCTGGCGATGCGTCGACCAAGAGGACAAGCGCTCAGCTATTAAAATTCCAATCGATGCGAGAGTCAAATAATGTTTTGACTGAGTCTATGTCATCGTCAACCATGCTACATCGATCGTCCACTTCTTCAAGTCGACAATTATCAAGTGTTCCAGCAATGGTTGCAGCCACATCTATGTCGGCTTCCACATCGCCTGGGAAACCAACTTCACCTCACACTCCTTACACACCTCATACGCCAGCTATACCGTCAAGGTTGAGCGCTCACTCCGTGGCTGACTATTCTGCACCAAGAGGTGTAGGCCACCATGAAGAAGAAGAGGAGGAGGAGGAGATACAGGATGGTGGAGCGGCCGAAGTTGATCAGACGACAAGCGCCATTGATATTCCAACGTCACCCAGACCATATTACCCACATAATCGAAGATCGAGCTCCGTAGCTCAAAGACATAGATCACTTACTATCGATGATGACATAGGGGATCTAGCATTTGCCATCCACCGAAGTATCAGCCTAGGTGCAGAAGAGCGCGAACCTCCTACACTCAGCGCTCTCTTAGCTGCTGGGGCTCCCGAAGCTTCCGAAAACATAGTATCCACTTCTTCTCCTTCTCCTTCGCGTCTCCTTGAGCCCGCCCCCCATATCAAGGAGTCTTCAAAATCCTCGTCTCGCCAAGCACATTCCTCATTAGAATCCCAGGAATCTTCTTCGTCACAGATCGCTCGTGGCCACCGTGATAGCCGCAATGCAACTTCCACTAATCCAGCTTTATACCGCCCTCACTTAGGTCGCACCACAGGAGGTCGGGGCTCAATACCACCACATAATGGATCAGATTCAAGTCTCATAGAAAGAGGAACTTCAAGTACTACGAGCGAGCGCATGGGCGGAAGATATAGTTTCCAGCGAACAGCTGGAGCGTTCGAGGCTGATGATGAGCCCTTGCTATTTGATATGAGTGAGATTGGGCGCGATCAGTCGAGGAGAAGTATCGAGGAAGCAAGAGGTGGCGCAATTGGGTTGGGTGTCACAGCTGGTCCAGCTGAAAGATCACGGTTTGATACGGGAAGAAGTGGAGAGTCTAAGAGTAGCAATCGAGGTGGAAGTGGAAGGGGTTGGTAAAGAAGAAAAGAGCGTGGAGGTGATTATAGACATTGAATGCATTGAGCCCGTGTCTTGCGCAGAGAGGACGAGAAGCTTTCAAAACAATGGTAAGCACCATCACATCGGTTCGATGGAGTTTAGTTTTTGCATTATTTACACCCCGAGGACGGTCTACAACCGTCGGGGTGACATATGAGCATGCTACGATAGGCATAAATTCTTTTGGATATTTCGAGACTTAAAGGTTGAGGTTTTGGCATGAGCTTTGCCTTGGGTATTTCCCATCAGGGACAGGTAGATTTGGGTTGTTCAGGCGCATCATCAATTCACCGGGAGTCAATATCTTTTTGTATAAGGGGGGACGCTGCACGATATAAAATTGATATTCCTGAAACGGGCGAGTTAGGCTGGATATGGATATATGATACCTTGGGAGTTGTTACAGGCGGCGCAGGCATGCAAACTCTGCATTATTTTTATAATGATTGAAATCTTTTTTGGAATTGTTTACATTCCCACCTCTTTCTTGCATTGTGTTTTTGCAATTTAAGCGCGTGTTTCTTGTTGGGTACCAAGTAGAGATTGTATGCTAAACCTTGCCATTCATGTAAGACTACAATCAATGGTCTATATCTGTGTAGATTTGATCTTAGGCAGTTTATATATCTATAGTTGTAGAACCTCAGCATTGTAGTGGGAATCTGTTGGGATATACCATTCGCAGTAGCTCCGTACGAGGGAAATGATAAGGGGCGTAGGCGGCTGGCAAGTGCCGAAGAAAGCCGCCGATAACGGAATATTAACTTATCCGAGGTGACTTCCACATGGGGCGTCTGGGGCATTCCCCGCCTTGCCCACATCTATCCCCTGGTAAAGATATAAGCTAGAGATATAAGCTAAGGAACGGTGATGGCAGTGTCTGCTGCATTGAGAGCTCTCTACTCAATTTGGACTTGTTCTTTTGTATTTATACCAGAGTGATCCAACTAAAACTCAATCCCTCTTCTATCTTAACCTGACCAACATCTTGCTCCAATGGTTTCAGCAGTGAGAATCGCCCCTACGGTAAGTTGGAGCTATCACATCCCACTTACAAATGCTAAATGAAGGTCACAGAGGGCGGTAAGGGCAATGAATCTGCTACGTACAGTTCAATATACTCATCCACCATCATGTCCCTGCCATGGTAACCCCAATTATCATAACCATCAGCCATCCTCCAGCCTCCTGGCCCACACCAAACGCAACCTCCAGCGCAATTATGCTACACCGGTAGACACGACAAGACAGAAGGAATATGCCTTTGAGATGGCAGCATCGTCAATTCGTTTTGGGCCAGGAGTGACAAAGGAGGTTGGCATGGACTTCAAGAACATGGGCGCGAAACGCGTCTGTGTGGTTACGGATAAGACGGTGAAGAATTTGAACGCAATGAAGCAGGTTGAAGAGGGATTGACAAGGGAAGGAATTGAATACACTGTTTATGATGGCTGTAGAGTTGAGCCTAAGGATAGCTCGTGCGTGAACATCTTGTTTCCGAATGATTGAGAAGTGTTGAATAATCTAACCTCGAAGAACAGGGTAAAAGAAGCTATTGCTTTCGCCAAGCCATACCAGCCAGATGCTTTCCTAGCGGTGGGAGGCGGATCTGTTATTGATACCGCCAAACTCATGAACTTATACACCTGCTATCCAGATGCTGACTTCCTCGACTTTGTCAATGCTCCACTTGGAAAGGGGCTTCCAATTGAGAAGAAACTGCTTCCTCTCATCGCCGTCCCAACTACAGCAGGAACGGGCTCAGAGACAACGGGAACCGCAATTTTTGACCTCGTCTCTAAACGTGCAAAGACCGGTATTGCTCACCGTAACCTCAAGCCTACCTTGGGAATATGCGATCCTCTCAACACTAGGACAATGCCATCTGCTGTCCACGCTAGTTCAGGACTCGATGTTCTGTGTCATAGCTTGGAGAGCTGGACCGCCATTCCGTATTTCGAGCGGACTCCTCGGCCTACGAACCCAATTTTACGTCCAGCCTATCAGGGCGCCAATCCTATCAGTGATATCTTCTCTCTCCAGGCCCTCAGGAGCACGGTCAAATATTTGCCTAGAGCGGTAAGAGATCCTGAGGACCATGAGGCGCAGTCTCAGATGCTCCTTGCTGCCACATTGGCTGGTGTTGGATTTGGCAATGCAGGTGTCCATCTGTGTCATGGTGAGTTTTGAGTGTTTCTTTTGGATACTTATGAGGCGCTCGGCNTTTTTTGAAAGGAAGGTGCTAATATAAATTGATAGGCATGTCCTACCCGATCTCTGGACAGAATCCGGGTTATAAACATGCAGGCTACGAAGTCGATACGCCAATTATTCCCCATGGTGTCTCTGTAGCCGTATCAGCGCCAGCAGTATTCCGATTTACTGGCCCATCAAATCCGGAACGCCATCTTCAAGCAGCCGAAGCTTTCGGCGTTGACATTTCGAACGTGAAGAAGGAAAATGCTGGTGAGGTATTAGCAGAGGCACTTACAAAGTTCCTTGCCGACTTGGGAGATCAACCGAAAGGATTGAAGGATTTAGGATTCAAGAGAGAGCATATCGATGATTTAGTTGAGGGCACAATCCCACAGGCAAGAGTGTTGATGTTGGCGCCTGGCTTGGCCGAGGAGGTCGGAGAAGAAAGGGAACAATTACGGGCATTGTTCGAGGAATCTTTGGAGCATTAAGATTCCTGAATATGAGCTAACAAAAATAATATCTGTTTGATGTTCTTAAGACTGCTCAACATGGAATTCAGGGGCTCACACGTGATATGATACTCATCCAGCACGTGACAACATCCTTCACAGATATTAGCGTCTCTATATCCTACTCAGGAGCTCTATAACTTCAATATTGCATTCAGTGAAGATGAGTAGCGTGAATAATAACCGAGTGGTCGCTACAAGCACTGCACAGCGTGGTTCACGCGTGCTTTTTATCTTCTTTCCTGATCTTTACTTTCTCTTCCCACAATCAATCAACGCCTCACTCCTGTTCCTTTATTAGTTATTGACTCTTAATAATTTTCATCTGAATCATACTATTGCTTACTTGCATTGATTACATTGCAAAGTAAGTACTTCTTGCTTGATGATGTTAATATTTTGTCAATATATCAAGACCTCTGTTAACATGTATTTGCTATAACTAGTTCAAGATGTTTGGCTTCTCATCCAAAGACCCTAAACAGTAAGTTATCCTGCTATCTCTGTATCATTCTTTGATTGAAGGACATTAACTATCTTTTGACGTGAATCATCGTCTGACAGAGCATGCAGGACTGAAAAGGATAATGAGGTTCAAGATAGTATTGTCTTCAAACCTCATCGCCTCTATCCCGTCGAGCATGGTACCCACGAGAAGTTTCTTGCCCAAGATTATTCCACGCCTGAAGATACAAGCTCGTATGTCTTAATAGACGTCCCATTAAAATGAGGTTTTGTTAGTTGCTAATATGTCTTGTAGTGAACATTCCAGCGATGGAGTCCCAGTTATGCCTATGCCTGGGCCAATGCCAAGTATCTATGATAAAGGAAAAGTCAAAGAGTAAGGCCCGGATTCTCTTTCTTGTTTTAGTTTGGTTCATAGCTGTCAGTTTGAGGCCGACAATACGAGGCAATCGTCAACAAAACAACAACCGCAGATCAACCTAGGGCTATCAATTTCTTTCTGTTTCTATCTCAGTTCTTGTCTTACTCTTTTCTCGGCATTGCTAATAAATTAAAGCAAAATGAACATTGAATGGAAAATTGAAGACTGCAAGGTTCACCTCTTCTGCAAGACTGCCTCTGATGGTGAAGGTACTTTAGACCACGAGTGTGGCATCACGTCCTTCTATACCACGTTTGCTGAACAACAAAATCGGCAATACTTCACTCCAGCAGATTGGGACGCTTGTGCTAAGAAGACTATCGAGCACAATTGCAAAAAGAGGGAGGCTGACAAGGAGGCTGCTAAAGCTCCAAAGCAGAAGACAGAGACCCCAAAAGAAAACCAGAAAGCTACGGCTCAACAAATTACTCAAGAGCAAACTTCAGCTTCTGATACATCTGCTAAGCCTGACAACACTCCTGCTACTCGTGCTCACAGGGATTCATCTATTAGTATGACTGACGTTCCCGAGCATATGTCTCTTGGCCAGATTCTTCCACCTCGTGAGGAAAAGAAGGTTAACACTATGGACAGCGACGGCAATGCCCCAATTTTGATGGTCTCTCAGGAATCCGAAGGTGGAGTCCGCCTTTCCTATCCTCTACCAGTCCCCACTACTGCTGAAAGCACCGGTATGTGGGAAGCAGTAGATGGCAATGCCGTCCGCTGTGACATGATTGCCGAAGACGATGAGGAAGCTCTTGCTGGAGCCAACGACGCGAAGCCTATCGTTGTTGCCACAAACGATGCTGCTGATCAGGACAAGAAGTCTGTTGCCACGAATGGTGACAAAGCTGACGACAAAATCGATGCTCAGGAGATTCATGATGACAAGCCCACTACCACTCGTGGTGAGGTCTTCCCTGCATACGGTAGGCTTTTTGTCGATTACATCCTTCACCTTCAGTCCATTTCGTCACTTTCCCGCCCCTATTCACGTCTTCGTTGATCTATTATATCATGCTGAACACTGATATACTGTTGGACTTGGAGCTCGTGAAATTTTTGTGTCATTATCTACCGGCAATACTACCTTGAACTCGGAGCTCCCAAGACGTTCTTCTTAGTATAAACGTTAACTAACGTAGAACTTTCTAATAGATGACGACCTTGCCATGTCCCTCCTCGAAGCCGAGAATGAGAGCAACGAGGCTTCCGGCTCAGTTCCCCTCAACGCAGAGGAGACTAAGAACGGCTCCTCCGATTCTCCTCCCAAGTCTGGCTAAATTGTTCCATCTTCACATTTTGCCTTGTCATGCGATCACGATTTATGATAGAACAACGATAGCTTCACTTCCCAGCACTTTGCTAATTCACTCGCTCATTCTGCAATGGTCCAAAACGATAACGACGAAATGAGAACTTTTAATGCTTGGGATTTGGGGATTTTTCTAATGCTTTATGTCTAATGGTTGATACCCCCTGCATGGAAAGGCGAAAGAAAAATGAGAAATTCGGAATATGGATTCAGGCGTTTTGGGGGGACGGGAAGGCTCATTCATGGCACAATCTTGCCCTTTCTTTCTTTCTTTGAGTCTCCTTACATTCTTTTGAAACCCCGCTTCTGCTTTGCATTCACCAGTTCATTGTTTCCTGTTTTCCTCCGAAACATGAACCAAGCAAGGAACTATTGCAGGTTTCACTTGATAGTTACGAGATGTTTCTTTTATGCATTGATTTTATGTGTTTTTTGTTACCCTCATTTTGCTGAAGTTACTTTGTCTAACCATGACTAAAACAGAACACCGACAGCTACAACCGTCGTACTGTCTGTCTGGCTGAAGTATTGGGAAGACAACAGTTACTCAGTGTTCGTTCATTATTGAGAGGCTTTTACATTAGTTATACTTCAGGAATCAGCATGTTACGTTAATAGCTAGACCAGCGCCCCAATCGAACATCATTGATCCTGTTATTCAACCAGCTGTTCTATATTGCCAACGTGATCTTAAGATGAAATACTAGCTTCATGATTCGTTAATAGAGATATTGAACCCAGTTTATGATACATTCTCCAACCACTACTTCGCATGAAAGCAGAAGGCCATTATGCTGAATATATGGGGGCTACCACATTGATAATAAAATGTAGTCAAAACCCTGTCTGAGCACAAAGGAAATGCTGGATTCGAAAGATTCGCCAACTACCTAATAGAGAAGTCCCCCATTCCAAGAAATTTACCTGAAATCAATACGCCGCGCTCTGTCGATAAAAGTCCTCGTGTGATCCTGAAGGTACACTTGGAGCTCCAGGTCGTCCCTCGGTAGCTGCAGGTCTTGAATATGGCTTATATTGACCTGTCTGACTTGGCAACGAGTGTCTAGCATCGTTGTTTAGTGGGGGATATCCGGCGTTTAAACTCAATGGTGGCGGAACTATACTAGCTGGGTGGTTCAGTGCTTGTTGCTGCGATTGTTTAGGAGAGTATGGTGTATATTGTTGCTGCGTCGGTGGTTCATTTGAAGGAGCAGTGGCAGAGTATGGGTCGTCTGAGTAAACAGAAGCACTGTATGGAGCACCTTGTTGATTGTTTACTGGAGAGTCATAGGCTGAAGTAGCGAGCTCCTGGGGGTTTGAATATGTGCTTTGAGGCCTGTGACCAGTTTGTTGCATTGTTGCGTATTGGGCAGGTGGTGGAGAGCTGGTCTGTATGGGAGCGGGTTTCGTAGCAGAAGGAATGCGTGGTGTGGGATCTCGCTGGGGATAAGACTGGTCTGGTTGTTGTCCACCAGCAACTACATAAAATGGCTGTGGACCATTACGTGGCGGATAGCCAGTAGGTGAACCTGGCTGTTGTGGGTAGTGCGGCTCTAGAGTTTAGTTAGTTTGAATTCATCAAATTACCGTGGCTGAAAGCACCTTGTGGACCAGGGCTATAGTATCTCTGGGGATCCTGTGGTGGCGCCGCAGCCTGAGGAGGGTAACCGCCACCATAGCCAGGCACGCCTGGACCTGGTCTTCCATACCCATAAGAAGGCTGCTGCGTCATTGAAGCATCCAACAGACTTTCATAATCTCGGCAGGATTTGATAAATCTCTCGTTTAGCTGTGTGAATTCATCTATTATGTGGTAAGCAAAAATTACCATACAAGACTGGTTATGATGCAAACCTTTCTTTTGGGAATATTTCCCGATAAGCTCAATAAGCTTTGGTCGAATTGCTAGTGTTGAATGATAGAGTTGCTATATCAGTCAGTACCAATGTGAAAGCCAGAAAAAACATGTAACGAACCGTAATCTCTTCGTTATCTCTAACGTTCAAATCGGCCGTAGAAGTACTGAGGAGAGTAAGAAGTTTCTCGACATTCTTAATTTCGGCGAAGACTTCGGCTTCCATCTGGGATTCCCGCTGTAGCTCCTCAGGAGTAGGATCGGGCAGCTTTTCAACATAATTCAAAGGGAAAATGCCTGTTTTCCCTCTCAACAACCCTTTCCACCAGTCCTTGTACACCGATTCGATAACAGCAATGACATCGCCCTTTCGAAATTGCAGCTCGTCTGGATCCGTAGCCTGGAAATCATATAGTGCCCTAACTCTCGACACCGTAGCGGCCGTCGTACCAGACGTAACCACTTGGTTCGGTGTCGCAGTTTGAGCCTTCGCTCCCTCCGCAGAGGATGTCTTCGCTTGTGTCTGCACATTCTTATCTTGAATGGATAACTTCAGCGCCATCTGTAATTCCTCCTCTTCTTTTTGGCGATCCACATCTGTCAACCTGCTCTTTTGTGGCGCCGAAGGTGGGTGTAAGTTTGGGTTCAGGCTCTTAAGTTTCTGATACTGGTCCCTCATAATTCCTAGATCCGGATCCTTAAACATCTCTGCCCATTCTTGCATCCTTTCCAGGACCTTCGCTTTTACTTGCTGGTGTGTGTTACGATCATTCGCTAGGCGGAGGAGGGCGTCCGTGAATGCCCGCGAAGCTAGTTCTCTGTGAATTCTTATGCCACAGTTTTGACTGAGCGCATTTGCAAGCTGTTGGAGTATAAGTAAAGTTATTCTCAAGCAGAAATTCAGGAAGATCTAACCTCTAGTGTATATAGTTGCACGTTCGCATTTCGATGTGCTAACCGTTTGATCATGCTTGCCACTGCATCTTTCCCACCACTATCTTCGGATGATACTTTGTCGCAAACATCCATGATATACTCCCAATTCTCAGAAGTGAGGTTCTCATCAGTCGCCTTGGCTATAAGTTGCAAATATGTTAGCAGGCGCAAAATAAGCAGTCACATGAAAGCATGGAAGAGGGATGCCCAAAGCTCTTTAGGTTGTAACTCCAGATGCGCAGTCCACTTACCGACGATTTCGTCGAATCCATTTTGCTGGGCGCGGAACATCCTTTTGCTTGATTACAATGCCCAAGGATTGTTAATGTAAGGAAGAGAGTGTTGAGAGCCGAGAGAGGAGAGAAGATGAAAGATGCTTCTGCTGATGATGTCGAAGCCAGGCCACAGCTCCCCGCTAACGATAGGCTTCGGGGGTCGGTTAGCTTTACGCGCGGCAACGTCACTGTTTCTTGCGCGTCAAAGCCACAACTTGGAATCTATTAGGCTGAGCCTCACTTTGGGCAGCGCAAAATATTACTTTGTTGAAACACAAATGAGGTGTATACGATCAGAGATTATAAAATATCCATATAGTCGCGTATCCTTAGTCCTAGCAACAGTGTAGATCTATGGTGTAACATCTATCATGCTGTCGCATTCTTCCACAAGACATCTTAAGACGTCTTTGTTTCAATTCCAATTCTCCAAGAAGCTACTGTCTCACCCAAACAGACATAAAGCGAATCAATTCCATCCCACCAGACGCTATGCTTCCAAGAGATTAACTTCCTCCAGNAAAAAAAATCCGATTCATGTGATACATGGCCTGCGGACAATTATAAAGTCCAGGTCTTCAAACACGCCCATACTCCACCGTATATGCAGGAAACAGAATAAAAGAGCAAGCAATAAGGAACCAGATAGATGCGCCAAATTAGGCACGCAAAATTCATACAATCACCACATATCACCCTCATCTTCATTTTCCTGTTCGTGATGTCGTTGGTCGTATTGGTAGTAGTCTTGGTGACCATAATGTTGGCTCTCATCATATCCATTTTCATTTTGTGGTCTGTGCCCATTATCATCGTCCTGATGATCGTAATCATATATCTGAGAGTCATCAACATAATTGACACCCTCAGCCCTCTGATTTTCCTGAGGCTCGGCATATTGTGAGATACCCTGCAAGATTATTAGCCCAGGTCCAATTCAAGTTAGATAAAAACAGTTTGCGAAGTTTTACATACCCGATGATAATCATACTGATATTGCTCCTGTTGCTGCTGTAACTGTTGTTGATACTGTTCTTCCTGCTCTTTTCGCCTTCTCTCCTCTTCCTCCCTCTTTTGTGCAGGTGACATTGGCACCTGCAACTGAGGATGCATCTGCTGGACTTTTGCAAGATATGAATACATGAAA
Source organism: Scytalidium lignicola (assembly GCA_002812745.2). Lineage (NCBI taxonomy): Eukaryota > Fungi > Ascomycota > Leotiomycetes > Scytalidium > Scytalidium lignicola. The sequence goes on from NCSJ02000012.1 coordinate 141,755, forward strand.
TTACTGAGTAAAACTTGACTGTACAATGCCCGCCTAGGATTCGCTAATTTGATATGGGCCATTCTATAGATGGCTCTTTCTTCGAGTATCGAGAACCGAGTCCAGTTGTAGTCAATGTCAGGCTTGAGCTCACGATGTGGCAGCTCAGGTGATAAGGTGGGAAGAGGATTGCTCTTCTTTCCTACTGAGTCCCTATCGCCCTTCTTCTTGCTGCTGCCGAAGAAAGATGAAAATAATCCGTCCTTCTCTTTTTTGACCTCTCCGCTTGATTTCCGAGAGCTCTCCTTCTTCCTCTCCTCTTGCAGTTTACCGTCGATAGTTTCACGTTCGAGTACAAGGCTCTCTCGGCCGCGAACACTACCAGTGTCGATAGAAGACTGCAGAACATCCAAGCGTGCATTATCGTGGCTTTTCTCGGAAGTCGACTTCGTCTTCCCCTTCTTTACTTCTTTATCATCCGCTTCTTTCTTTTTCTCCTTCTTCTCCTTGTCATCACTTCCTTTAAACCAACCCCAACTTTTCTTCGAGATTGTGCTCTCTGAATCGTCTTTCTTCGACTTCTTTTCTGAATGCTTCTTTTCCTCGTATGTTGGAATAAAGGTTAAGCTATCTGTCCTCGCACTGCTTCCGGGAAGTAGAGAAGGATTTTGGACCATGTCATTTAAAGTCTGACTAGGGCTGACAACTTTAGATGAAGGCTGTGTTATGGATGCATTCTGTCGCTCCATTTGAGGGCGCTTACTAGATCGTGCCGGAGGTTCTGGGGGTGCCTGCTGCTGTGGTGGTGGTGGTGGTTGTGCCGCTGTTTGTGATGATGATCTCTCAGGGAATTGCTGCCTAGCATTCTTTGTTTCTGATAAGCTTTCAGGTGGTGTTTCGACTATTTTTGGAACTGGTACTTCTTGTTTCAGTTCATTCCTTGGGAAAGTTTGACTTCTCGGTAGCTGGCCAGGCTGAGGAATTTGCGCCGATTCCTCCTCAGCAGCCGAGTCCTGGGGACTAGGTTCTATAGAAGAGCCTTGCTGTACAGTCTGTACGCGTCGAGCCCCACGGGTCGGCCTTGAGAAGTTCTCTGCAGCGCTGGGTTCAGACTGGACTTTTGTTAAAGGATATCCTATTGACGAGCGTCCATCAATAGGCGACGATGCAGCTGTCTCTTCAGTATCAGTCGTAGTGCCACCACGTAAAGAACCAGCACGTTTAGAGAATGGAACTCTTTCTCCTTTCCGTAAACTACCTCTCCTATAAGTTGTGTGGGTAGACCTCCTCAGACCAATTCCAGGGGCTGCTGGTAATATAGGCATGTCATCATTTGCCGGTACTTCCCCACCCATATCTTGTCGATTTGTCTCTAGTGTCAGCTGCTTCATAGCATTTGCAGGATCCATGACCAGCTGTTCTAGCGATACTTTCAATTCCGGTCCGGAATTTGCCAGAGACTTCTTCCTTTCCAATTGCTCCGCTCCATCAGTGTACCCAATTGCACCACGGCCAGCAGTATTGTCGATCTGTCGCGAGAGCATTGATTTCTTTCTTTTGAGACCGCCCCCGGCTCCTGACGGGTCGAGCCCATCTGGAGACAGTGACTGTTGCTCACCAGATCTTCGTTTGATGGAGTTCACTCGGTTTTCCAAGAAGGTCTTGAATTCCATCGGAGCAAGCTCAGGGTGTACCCTAGCAGGGACCCAGAACAGCCTAGAAGGGTCATCTTCATCATCATTCCCTCTAGGAGCCACAGATGGCATCAACGAAACATTTTGGAAAGAGGGCAGATCGGGATCACTCGTATTTCCTACATCCATAGACATCCGCCGTAACGCCTGCAAGTTGCTAAGTTCCTGCGCTACCGCTGCAGGATTCGATTCGTAGTCTAAGTCATTGAGTGGAAATTGTGTATTTGCTGTTTCTGACGGGGAGGACTCTCTGAGAGATAGGGAAGGTGATAGAGGTGGTGTAGGATCCAAAGAGCCCTTTCGTTGCGTGGGCACCGCTGCAGGCGCAGTTTGCGCCTTCGCTAGAGGTTTGCCATTTATCGGTGAAGGGCGCACCCTCGTCGAGTTATTCGAGCCGAGATACGAATTTCCATTATCCGGGGATTCACTTAACGGTGAGGTTATGAAGCTCAGCGGTCGTGAGTCGCGTTTCGAGGGCGAGTATTGATCATCGCCATACATATCTCCAATCGCCTCCGTGACATGGTGACTCGTATCACTTATTGAAATTTGGGCAGTATGGCCGCGACGACTGCTAAAGCTGCCGCCAATCTCTCGCAGTCTAGTAGTAGCCTGCAGAAGAGAGAAGTTGTCAGTAACACGTTGGGCTGCTAGAGTTGCTTCAGAGGTCTACTGGAGGGGGGAAAAGGGGACCATCTTCTGGCGGGCCGTAGCGGCAGAGGATCGGATCACCGCTAAGAAGTTGGCCAGACGTTCGATTGAGAGAGAGAGGCCTCTTTCAACAAGAGCTACACACCTTCATTGAAGCGTTGGCGTGCTGGTCCATGGGGAGTGTTCCCCCTGCTTCGAATACGCTAGCACCGTTGCCTCTGGTCGGTTGCCGCCAGGGAATCTCATCTGGAAGTACTCATACAGGATATCGAACAACAGCCATGCGATCAGAATAGGGGTATGGATTTAGTCAACGCGGTAGAGGTAGTCACTGCATAGCGAACAGGGCAAAAGGCTTTGAGATGGGAATGGGTTGAATAGGTCGCGGTCGTTTCGCTAAGAGTTATGACCTGGAAAGTCCTATCACCGAGCACCCTTCTTGCCGCATAGCGGGCCCATACTTTGGATTCAAACCCCCCTGCTGGAGTCGAGCGACAGGCGCCAGACAATCGAGCATCGCCAATCAATGGTCGATGTACAAGAATTGCCTTGAATTCCTGCGATGAGTCGTGAGTCTCGTGCTGCCGACCGATTTGGAGCTACACAGGCGCATTATAACGGCACAAATATCTACGATCCAGGGGCTACTGTTTATCTTTTGTTTCTCTGAAATCCTTTTAGCTGCGGTGGCCCTGTTGCTCACCCCTATCAGGACTTTGCCAACCCAAATCTCCCAAAAAAGGGCGTTATCTCGGGGGACTTCTGGACCACGCCAACGCACATGATCATGAGAGCCATCTTGTTTATGGCGCACGACGCCACAGACATCCGCTGTCCTCAACCTTAATTTATCTGCATTCGCTGGCGCTTAGTCAAATTCGCCTATACGTGCTTCCGTGCTATTGTACGGTACGCACCATTTGAACGATTAGGTGATGATGAGACGGTACAGTCTTTATATCTGAGGAAATAGGCCGAGAGTATTATATTAGTACATGATGTACAATTCTTGACCGTGATATTTATTATCTTAAGCGATCATCTGCAGGATTCAAGCATTTGCGGGGTAAACGTTGGTAGTTCACGGCACAGATGATCGGATGGATTGACATGGTTAAAATCCAGTTCCTTTAATTATTTCTTGCATGTAATACGACATGGTTCCTTGACATGTTCCAGAACCAAGGCGTGTGTACCTTCCGTCCGGCGCACGAAAGTACGAGCTCACCTAATTATAACAGTCATCAATGTTGGTGCCTCAGAATATAAGGCCGCCAAGGCAACACAGATGGCCCAATAATGGCTTGCCATAACGGGAGCTACCGAGCTTAGCCTAGTACAGGATCACGGGGATTAGGCCAGCTTGAAGGAGACCTCTCCTCTTCTTTGAACACACAACTGAACTTGTCCGAGTGCCTCGTACGTGTCTACTGTTGAAAGGACATTTGTGAGTATCATGAATTGTTTTCCCGTACTCCGTGCTCAGGACCGACTACTGCAATTTAACTCGGGCTGTATGCCTTATGAAGCTCGTCGTGATTCAACCCGAGACTGAGTTGATTCCGTCGTCTCCGGCCCGTCCACTATTCCATCAAACATAGCTGCATTGACGCTCCATGGACTTTCTCTCTCCATCGCAGCAGTTCGAGAGCTATCAGGGCTTCTCGGGCAGCACCACTGTGGGGTAGAATCCGCCCTGGCTTCCCCGCAGAGATCTGCACGAAATCCACGCTGTAAATTCTGCCGTTCCGGACAAACTTCTCTTCGGCCTATTCATTCACCGAATAACATGAAGCTTCCTGACAACATGGTTGGTGGGTACCTGTTAATCCTAGTGTCTATTTTCAGAGAGAGTCGGTCAAGATATCTAGTTATTTTCCTTTGCCTTTCCTTTGTCTTTGTCTTTTTAGAATTATTGTGGAGTAGCTAATCCTAAACACAATGATGACTACTCGGAGTTTCAGATTTCATTTCCTAACCATTCTTCTTTTTTTTGAGCTCTGTTCTAGCACAGTCATGCTGGAAAGACACAGTTTGCACTGGTCCGAAAGATACCGCCTTCCCTGGGGTATGGCAATCCAATATCTTCGCACCATCCTCCCGCACGGTATCTCCTGAGTCAATTCTCTCTCTGCAAACTGGCAAAACGAAATCTCACTATCCTGGACATTCAAAGCTCTCTGGGAATGGTTCGGCTCTAGTTTTTGACTTCGGTATCGAGGTGGGTGGGTTAGTCACAATAAAGTACGAGGCAACGGGACCGGGTGCAATTGGATTGGCTTTTACCGAAGCAAAAACCTGGATTGGCGAATGGTCAGATTCTTCCAATGGAGAGTTCAAAGGGCCTGACGGCGCTGTATATGCCAACATCACTTCGGCTGGTCCTGGGATATATACCATGCCTGATGAGCGTCTACGCGGAGGTTTCCGTTATGTAACAGTATTTTTGATTACGGAAGGATCAACTAGTGTCTCGATTACGGACGTCAGTCTTGAGATTGGATTCCAACCAACTTGGTCAAATCTGCAGGCATACCAGGGCTATTTTCATAGCAGCGATCAATTGCTGAATAGGATTTGGTATAGTGGCGCATATACTCTCCAGACCAACGCCGTGCCTGTCAATACTGGAAGACAAGTGCCATTCCTCATTACTGGCTGGGCTAATAACGGTACACTTGGTCCCGGTGACACCATCATAGTGGATGGGGCAAAGAGAGATCGAGCAGTCTGGCCAGGAGATATGGGTGTTGCTGTCCCATCCACCTTTGTCAGCATTGGAGATCTTGACAGCGTTAAAAATGCACTTCAAACCATGTACAACAATCAGGTAAGCTTTGATGAGTCGCATTCAAAGAATAGCATTTATCATCTTAGCTTTCTCCTGTTCTAGGTCTAGAGGCATGCCGGTGCGTCTACTAACGATACCATTAACAGAACCCCCAAACAGGCGCCTTTCCAGAAGCAGGCCCTCCCCTTCTTCAACAGGGATCGGATACCTACCACATGTGGTCTATGATCGGGACATATAACTATATACTTTACACTAACGATACCTCGTTCCTATTGGAGAACTGGTCAAAATATCTTCTGGCCATGAATTTCATATATGGAAAAGTAACCTACTCAAGTGGACTCCTCAATGTGACTGGGACTCGAGACTGGGCTCGGTGGCAGCAAGGTTACAATAACACCGAAGCGAACATGATGTAAGTCTTATTTGGTCCTCCTACCCTATTGCACTAAGCTCGATGGCTAATTCATATGAAGTCTTTATCGAACTCTCATTACCGGGGCTGACCTGGCAACTTGGGCCGGTGATACCACAGGCCTCTCCTCCACATGGTTGGCTCATGCCTCCAATCTCCGCAAGGCCATCAATGAATACTGCTGGGACGGTAGGTATGGCTCTTTCAAGGACAATGCTACCAGTACGACCCTCCACCCGCAAGATGCAAACAGCATGTCAATCCTGTTTGATGTGGTGGACAGCAACCAAAAGGCCCAAGAAGTCTCCACAAAGCTCTTGAAAAATTGGACACCAATCGGTGCAGTGACCCCAGAATTACCAGAAAACATCAGTCCCTTTATCTCGTCCTTCGAAATCCAAGCACACCTCACAATTGGGCAAACAGAACGTGCACTGGATCTTATTAGAAGGAGCTGGGGCTGGTATATCAATCATCCTAATGGAACAGGAAGTACAGTTATTGAGGGATACCTCCAGAACGGTACTTTTGGATATCGTTCCTCTCGTGGATACGACTATGATGCAAGCTACGTCTCGCATTCTCACGGTTGGTCTTCAGGTCCAACGTCCGCTTTAACGAACTACGTCCTCGGCCTAAGCGTCACGGCTCCGGCGGGGTCATCTTGGAAATTAGCACCGCAGTTTGGAGACTTGACAAGTGTTGAAGGGGGCTTCACAACCAGTCTAGGGAAGTACCAGGCAAAGTGGCAGAACTTTGGGATTTTTGGATACACGTTGGAGGTCAATGTGCCTAAAGGGACAAAGGGCCAGTTAGTGCTCCCGACCTTGACATGGGGAATATTCCCCAAGATTCACCTCGATGGAAAGCAGCTGAATCGCAGGAGAGATGTTCAGATCACCGGGGGTAGCGTGATTCTGGATGTTGGCGGAGGGAGCCACACCGTTAATGTTGCTTGAGTTGCGTTCGATAAAACCCTATCGTTAGAATGACTTTCCACATTAGTTTATGGGATAGACCAACTGATCGAGACGCCTTACACAGCTTTAGCTCCAGATGCCGTAATCGCTCCGATCCCTCGCAGGAAGCACAAGCCACCCGGGTCGGCGGAACAGGAGGCAGAAGTACCGGGATTAATTTACAATCCTCACAGGAACCAACAGACACCATAAGAACCTTAATCCTAAATATATATATAAACAGGTTCAAGCTCCCGCACGAACCCTTATTGCCAAAATATAATACAAAGTCCTCCCTTGAATTTTTCTCTCTATGGATCAGATTGCCGTGGGACCCGTGGGTGACATTGTATTACAGTAACACAGCTCCAAAGTTTCAACTGCCAAACCGGTAAGTGGTACGTGCGCTTCAAGATCTCAGAGATCGGGATCACCCTTGGTACGTCATCGGCGCCCTGTCAAACACCTGTAGTTCCCATGCAATATCAACACTAAGACGTCAGTCAAAGAGTCGAGTTCGTCCAATGTGCCTATAAACAATCTGTCAAATTATGATCCTTTTCATCGCCCCCTTCTACTTGCCCCATTCCACGTTGTTTTAATCTCGTATTATTTTCTGTTGAGTACTTCCGTACTCCGCCACAGTGAATTAATTTAACGAACCCCTAATAAATTCGAGTTACGACGAAAACAGTAATCTACCCGCCCAGCTTTCAGGTGCCCATAGGTATGGACCCCAAGCTTAAATACTAAACACGCCACGACCTCAGATCCTCATATCTCAGCATCTTTGCGCCAGCTTTTTACTTTCTTAGACTTTCTCAAGTAGCTGACCAAAATGAACAGAAAACCTAGCGGCATGGCCGAAGCTGCAGAGCTGCCCACCAGGCAGTTCTCAGGCATGAGCGTCAACAGCAATGACGCTGTGCCTGTTACGAATCCCATGAATGTAAATATGCTTCTTCCTTGTCTACGAACATCAATTGACCTCTCTACCTGCATGCTTGGCTTCAATTGCAATTTTAAGATATTTTGTTTGTTTAACAAGTACACATCAAGGAGAATTCAGGGGCAATGCGAAAAGTAAGCTAATCCACACTGTATAGACACCAGAGCTCTTGCAGGAACGACTGCAGGCTTGGAAGCATGCTGTGGGGTACTTAGAGGAGTATATTGGTGCTACGCAGAAAGTCCACCACGCGCATTCTAAGGAGTACGAGAAGGTCTTAAAGGTATGTTTGATTCTAGGATGTCTTTACCTTGACCTTTAGATGCTGATTATGGAAACAGACAATTCAAAATCCACTCAAGGAAGGGCATCATTTCGATCAGAGCTTGGGCGGTGTTGCAGGACTTTTTGAGAACATTAGGCAAAATACGCAGGTATGCAATTTGCTAACTATAGTTTTGTTAGATCTAGAGGGAAGGCAGGCTAATGAATGTTTAGGGCATCATAAACTCGCACCTTGAAACCGAGAAAAATATCAAAGGCTCTGTGCTCCCTATCCTCGACCGTCTACACAAGGAAATAAAGGCCAAGGCGAAGGAACTTGAATCGGGCATTGGTAAGACGGCAAAGGATGTCGAAAAGTCCCGCAACACAACTCAAAAACACATTGAGCTTCTTGGCACACATACTGCTGGATATGACTCCAGCGCACACAGGCTCAATGCTCAGGATGACCCATATGTTATCCGTCGTGGTGTATTACACCGACTGAACAAGCAGATCATGGAGGAGAATAATCATCGCCGTGACATCATTGCTGTACAGAATAACTTTGGGACATTCGAGGCCCATGTTGTTGAGGTCATACAGCAAAGTCTAGCCTCCTTTAACCAGTTCGTTAGTGCTCAGGCTCAGAAGACCGGCCTCATCTACGCAGATATGTTGGCAACAGCCCAGCACGTCCCACCCGATTTCGAGTGGATAAATTTCATGTCTAGATCAGCAGACAAGCTCATCGACCCCGCTGCTCCAGATCGCAGTATCGATAGTGTTTCCTTCCCGAATGAGAGCCATAGGAGTACAAAGCCTCTCGTCGAAGGCACGCTGGAAAGGAAAAGCAGAAACAAGCTGAGTTTGGCCGGGTATTCTTCCGGATACTACGTCGTCACGCCATCCAAATTTTTCCACGAGTTCAAAGACACGGATAACTTCCGTCGTGACCCAGTCCCAGAGCTATCCATCTACCTCCCGGACGCAGTAATCGGCGCCGTGAGCGGCGACAAGTTCAACATCAAGGGTAAAGATTTAAGTGGCGGCATGGGTGCCAAATTATCTGGTTCCTCGGAAGTGAGCTTCAAAGCCCGTTCTCCTGCTGATGCACAGAAGTGGCACGATATCATCACTAAGAGTACCTCTGCTTCTATAGCTGCAATGCCTATCAACACCAACGTTGCGGGTATAACTGGCGGATCAGTCGCCAGCACCCCTGTGGGTATTACTCCCACAAGCGCAGGTGGGCAGACAACAGGTATCGCTCCAGTTGTTACTCCTGTAGCAGAAAAGGACGCCAAATAATGGAGGAAAGTTCAAGCCAATAAATCTAACTATTGAAAATGTCCCTCCTCTTTTTTAAAAAAAATCGAAAAGGAAGAAAACACTACTCCTTTCCTCTCTTCTACCATGCTTTCTTGCAAATGATTTTCCGAAACAGCNAAAAAAAGGATGAGCTGGAGAAATAATATATAATTTCTATTATTTTAGTTTTGGGCAGGAAATGATAATTTTTTTTCTCCATTCTTTTTCTATGTATTAGGAGATAAATTAATGCCCTTCGATGAATTTACTTCTTGTCTGCGTCTGCATGCCCTCCCAACTTGCAGGGGTTTATTATTGTTATTATTTGGAGCACATCATTCAGCTGTGAAGGGAATTGTAACCTCATTTTTTCTTCTTTTGCATGTGATGGTTAATTAGCTAGCAAAGATGAAATTTTTCACATGAAGACCATAGACACCATGTTAGCGATTTATCACGTTAAAACATAACCCAATTATCTCGTCGCGATGATATAACAGTTCAAAACTGTATTTGTATATACATAACTCGAGACACGTGTGTATACATGATATCTTCTTCTCCGAGCGGGAAAATAAACAAATCTTTGGCAGGGAAGAAGAAGAAAAAACAATAGCTTCTGCCTTTGTTTCGCCAGCAGAAAGAGGTATCCTATTTGAAAAAGAAATGAAAAATGGTTCCTAATCCCGACCTGAAAACGCCATGATTCCCAAATCCCGTAGACACGATACGAAATCTATATATGTACCCTCCGTGAAGATCCTAATAATGCGCCATTTGCCAAGTCCCAAGCCCAAGCCGCACCAAGGCGGCATGCAATGCTAATTTCATTTCCTGGTGCTTCGCCAAATAAGTCAAATGCGAAAACGGATTAAAAACCTATGTGATTCTTGATAAATCAGGCTTCTAGGTATAATATACCCAGTCTCCAAACCTAGCGCAAACTTTCATTCATTATTCTTCGTAACCTCAGTGATTCCTCTGCAGAAAATGCAATCTTCTCCTTTCGTCACTGTCTCCGACATGTGCGGGCGCCGGTGGGTGTAATCCGACCAAAGTGCTAAATCTGCCACCAGTACTACTCCTGTGCGGATGCCTAAGTCTCTCTCCAGTATTCGCTTCCAAAACTCCAGCTAGGTTCGCATCCAGACTTCTATGTCTATCCGTGAAATTCGATACTGCTGATGGTGAAACTGGTGCAGTGAAGGCTCGCTCCGGACTCGGTGGAGCAGAGATAGCCGCGTCGTAGTTTGGTAAAGCATCGTTGATATTAATACCTCTTATTGGGGCCTTCAAGGCGGTACCATATGAAGGAACCTTGCTTAGTTCCGAGAAGTCGGCGTAATCGATTTCCAAGTTTTCTGGTGTATGATGTCCGGAACNGGGGTGTGTGGATGTGAGATGAATGAGGACTATCTTCTTCGGAAGTTCGACGGGAGAGCGGGTTTGATTGAGGAGCAGAAGTGGGAGTGTTCTGGCTGCTGTTGATGTGAGCATGGTGGGGATGGAAAGGAGTATTGCCTCCAGAGTTCGCTCCAGGGCCGCGATATGGTACGGTACGGTGGCGGGGATCAACATCGAGATTTTGAAGCATAGATGTCAGGGTAGCAGGTGGAATGGCGCCGTTGCCATTGCTCGCAGTATTGCTTGCAGTATTGTCTACTGCCAGATCTTCGTGAGATCCTCGACGAGATAGGGCGTTGAATGGAGTGTTCATTCCGGATTGAGGGGCGGGTGTCATGAGTCCAGATGTGTCAAAGTCGGCGTAAAGTTGATCAAGAACGTGTTCGCCATATAAGGGCGGTGCGTGCGATGCAATGTCTGCAGCCGTTAGGTTTAATGGTGTTTGATCTACAACACATCCGTCTTCAGTAAGAGGCATATTGGGAGAGATGAAGATCGTAATTGGAAGAGTCGCACGAAGCTGCAATCTGTTAGTTTGAAGAGCCCTTCTAACGTTGGAAAATGAATCATACCTCCGATACGTGACCATCAGGATTATGTAGCATAATATTGAACTTGACCTTATGCTTGATCCTGATACCCGACATATCTACGTCTTGCATGCACTTGCTCAGTCTCTTTGGTAAGGGTAGCCACTGGGTCAGTATCCAACCATCTTGCCCTTCGTCATTCAATATATCCCGATAATTGTCCTCCGTCAGCTCGAACTGCCAGTTTTCAATGTGTCTCGTGTTCTTATGGAATATCTCTCCTCCCATTGCCGACACTGAAGGAATCGAGAACTCTTGGAGCTCTTGCAGCTGAACCTTGATAAGGCCTATTCTCAATCCCTTTAGTAAAGAGGTAAATTGCATCTCCAGCTGAATCGATGTTCCAAAAACAATTGCCTTCTGCGGGATAATGAGCTGATACTCGATCTTATTCGGCCAAACGTTCTCCACCGTCATAGCATGCGCTAATTCCAGCGCGGAAGGATCCAAAGTCCTTACTATCCTCACGGGCTTGTAAGCGTGCAAGTCGTACGCCAATTTTCCTCTCGCCACCGTAGCCTTTAACTTATATATGACATGGCTCTCCGAAAGACCTTCCACACTCTCTCTAAAGGACCCTGGTATCACGAGCTCGAAAGGCCACTCATAGTTCCCGGCAGGTAATATCATTCCCTTCGAAGAGCTTGACCCGCCGCTTCCACTCACAAACGGTGGCCATCGATGGCTGAAGATCTCAGTGGTTCGATCGACACGATTGCTAGCGACACCGGTGGGGGTTACTCTTTGCTCACTCCAGCTGTCAGAAACGGCTGTCAGCCGCAGAGAAGTCATGGGAAATTCATGACAGGCATCACTCACCCAACTTTCAGTTCCCCAGTCATTCGTAGATGCACGTCTTCGATCTTGAGAGCGGAGGGAAGACATAACACGACTACACCTTTAAGCATCTGGCTTGCAGCCTCATTTTCACTTCCTCGGAGGACAATGACTTGATTATCCAGCCTGGAATATAGAATGTTAGTAAGGCACACTGTTTTTTCTTTCTTTTCTCTCTCTTAGATTTCTTCAGTGAGGCCTACCTAATTTCGAATAACGTCACACTGGTCCTACCAGTAACTCCACTGAAAAAACTAGGCATTTTGTGCACGAATTCTTGTCATGTGTTGAAAAATGGGTCTGAATTCCAGTTCTCGAACTCCAATCCAGAAGTCAATGCAATTAACAACAGGAGAGTCGGACAGTTTATACCACGGACAAACTGAAGAACCGATTTCCTGGAGCCTCGGAAGCCCAGGGTATCACAAGGACCAGGAGCGATCGATTAGATGGGAGCCGATGGTACAGGCCAGGCGACAAGGCTAATCCCCGAAACGAACGAAATGCACAAAGACCGTACACAAAAAGACGCTTGCAAACAAAAACTGCGGAGATGCTATTCTACCGGTGTGGTGTGAAGAGACGTGGTAATTACGAGACCAGATTTATTGGGAGAGTCGAGTCGTCCGTATGCAGAGTTGTTGTACGTAGGGACAAATTGAGCGAATGTCTGGTCACCACCCACGGGACAGATCAGCAAAAGCCACCAGCAGCAGCAGTAATTAGCAAAACTGGCTGAGTGACCTCACTGCAAGGAAGGAAGGATTGGACGAGGTGCAGGTTATGTCGTGTGCGAGCAAACAAGCAGAGCAAGTAAGCAGACAAGGAATAACGATGTCGCAGCAAACAGGAATAGAAGCCGATTCGGATCCTAGGCTGAACAAACGAGTTTGGTAGCCAAGACAAAGGACTTCTTTCGTGTTTTGGACAGAAAGAGGCTTGGAGAGTAGGAGAAGAGGGGGGAAAGAATAAATGAAGAAGAGAGGGAGAAGGTGAGCGATGAAGTAATTGATGTGCCACCGGTCTACCCCCCCTTCACTTTTTACCCGTACCCGTTTGGAAGGGAATGGCGCTGAGCGGGAAAGGAAAAAAAACCGATCTGGCGATAAGGGAAAGATGAGCTGTCCAGGGTACAGTAGGCTGAGAGGCGTGAGGCGTGCGAGGTGACGGAGGAGCCACATTATTGCGTGCCAGTGATGTGGGTGGTTTGCTGGTGGTGGTTGCTTGGTGGTGCTGGTGGTGCTCACTTGTGTCAGCCCAGACCGGCGTCCTTTTCGGTGGCGGACCGGGATCCACCGGCAGGTACCTCCACCTACAACGCCCAGCGGAAAGGTACAAAGCAGGAGCCTCGGGGCGAGGGGCAATGGGCAGCGAAAAGAGACGAAAAAGCTACTGTGGTAAAATGACGAGTGAGCCTCGGACGGTTATCGGGATAGGATTCTAGTAGACCATTTCCCAATCACNTTTTTTTACGACGCAAGCTGACATTTCCTAGTGAACAACAATAATTGACGACTGAACAATCAATCCTCTCCATGGATTGAGCAGCGCGCTCTTGCGGTGCGGTTCAGCCCTGAAAGGGACGCTCACATCACATCGCATCACATAATTAAGGACGCAGCCCAGCCGCTGGCGCTGCCAAACCTCAAGCCTTCCCGTCCGAGGACATGTTTCCATGTGATGAAGGGTCTGGATCACATTCACCTTATTCGGCGGCATCACATGGGAGAAGACTTCCCTGTGTTTTTGTTGATACAGTATTATGCTTCCATCTAGATGTCATGCCATCACCATGATGAATAGCGTAGTGGAGACCTACCGTGGGTGCGTGGGTACTTGTTCCAGGGCCGGATTTACGAGTGGTGGGCCTTTAGTTAGTGGGTAGTGGGTACTTTCTGGGATAGCAGTAAGTTAACGTTATTCCGGCGCTGGTGCCACCCAAAGTTGAGCCAGTCGTGCCAGCCAGTCAAGTACCGATGACTTCCAGAACATGCGCGACGATACCCGGGGGTAAACTTTTAGGCGGCCGTAGCAGCTTGGTCGGGTCCCGGCACCGGCGTGAAAGATAATTGCTGGGTACTGTGGTACATGTACGGTACGAATCCAGGCGAGTGCAGGTTACCATCTACAGCAACCCCTTACCCTTTCTGCATTTGCTACACGATAACTTTCTGGGATGACTGTGCAGCCACCTGAGCGCTACTGAAGAATATGTGACTGCACCGCCGCTAAATCAAGGTTGTGCATTAATCCGATCATCTCCCGGCTAGGTGGGTTGCAGTTTCAATGCAAAAGGCTGATCGTTAAAGAACGGAACTCCATGCTCTGTGGCTCTGGCTATAAATATATGTCACGAGAAAGAATGGGAATATTTACTGCAGTAAGTCCCCATCTACCATTACAAGGGAAGAATAGGCAAAGCATACCTGTTTCTATGGAACCCAGGTAGAACGATCTGAAGGCAACCATAAGGCTGAGTACTGCAAAGTAAAAATAGGGATCTTTCAACACGAGCCATCCTATCTATTATTGTTATCCTGTATTACTACAGTACAGTACGCCGCACCGCCATACCGTATTACCGTGCTGTACTATGCTGTATTAACGGTACACTACGCATACGCCACACCAACCCGCACCGTAAACTTGCAGTAGGTCAAGGTACGAGAAGTCTTTGAGCCTGAAGATCGATCCGTGCCATCCAATGGGTCCCTTATCTTCTTCCACCTCTTTACCCTCTATCAAATTTCCTCCATGCGGCATGACCCCCACTCAGCCCCCCCCGAAAAACGGCGACCCATACACATAAAACAAAGACAAAAGGTCCCCTTTATCTAATCCCGCAACCATCTAGTTTTGAAGAAGCGGTATGTATCTTGGTATCTTATTAAGGCAAAAATAGAGGCATATGGAGCTCGGAGGTTAGCCGAACTTGCTTAGATTCCCATCCACCATCCAGTGAGGCGTCGTGACCGGTGCGCATGTCACTAGCAATGAAACAAAAATGCCGGAAAGAGAAAGAGAAAGTGGATTTGTTGAGCGCTGCTTATCTTCCCAACCTCGGGTTACCTTATTCCCATTTGGAGTTTCCGTATCAAANTTTTTTTTTTGTGTTTCTTAATCTGCTTTTGGCCTGTGATTTCTAACTTCAAAGCTCCATTATCATCACTTTGATGGAACCACGATTGTCAACGAGTGGATTCTATCAATCAACAACAACAACAGGACCACTTAAAGATCCAACTGATGCATGCATGTATGCATGCATGAAGCAGAGAGAGAGAGAGAGAGAGAGAGAGAGAGAGAGACGGGTTCATGCAAATGTTACAGTACCATCATCTATCTACCACTCCTACTACAGTATTCTGGGTTTTGTCCTTTCCTGCAACCCATTTTGGCGCGAGGGACGGGGATCTACGTTAAGCTTTTTTTTCTTTCTGCTGTTGGTTCACGGTACCGTACCGGTAGATTCCTCGCTAGGATTCACGTACAGATACGCGTAAACCCGGCAAACGACACAGTAAATGCAGCAAAATGCAAAATGCAAGCCCAAAGGCTGCTACTGTATCCACTACATAGTTGCAGAAGTTCGCCCTCCCGCCACAGAGGGCCACTTTTCTTCCTTCTGTGGTTACAACCCTTCTTAGTAAGACAGGCTTATGCCGCATGTAGGGATGTGGATACCCTTATCAAGGAAAGAACCGCGACGGGATAAGGAACGGTCATCCCACGGAAAATTGTTTTGAATGGAACCGGGTCTAGATGTACGGAAGTACAAGAAGAATGGAGATTATATCGGGACTGATATGGATACCCTTTGGGTATCAATCTTCTGTTGGGACTCGAAAAATGATGGTGTGCAACCAAGTAAAATTATGAAGCACATTCTTCTCTTTCCCTCTGCTATTCGTAGGTTATTTGATACTTATGGGTAGAAGAAAATTTTCGACGTCCAAATTGCGTCATCAAACACTGGGAAGAAAAGGGTGGTTCCCCCTTGTTTGGCAGGTAGGGTTCCCATGGTTATGTTATTTGCTGCCCTTGATAAAACAGAAGAACAACATATACCATTCTGGGCTTTCCGTTCGGTACCTTAAATACCTCACACGTGCCTCATCCAACCGCACTCAACACACCCACCTCGCGNCTTGGCATTTAAAGATTATCGGTTCATTGTTTATGGGGCATAAAAGACAAGCCGGCGGAACCTCAGGCCATAATCAATTTTCTAAAGAGCACGTATCAGAACGGAGAAGGCTTGAATTTAATTAATGGAACAAAAAATAATTAATACGGTACTCCGTCTCCGATTGATAACTAAGTTATTTATTCTTTCCTTCCCGTCGGCCTCATTATTTTCCTCCTGCTCCTTTTCCCCCTTGAACTATTCGGAGAATTTGAACCGCGAACAGGCGGGACTCCCCACCAGCTTTCCATATGTCATATTCCGCGGTTAATAAGTAAGAGGAGGGGTTCAGCAATTGCCGGAGCTGTGCTGTGTTTGCGACACAGGGGTTTACAGAAGCTGATTTCATTTTCATGCCTCGCTCGATCGATAAAAGCATAATTATGGCATGATACTGGTAGAATATGGGCGGCCTCAAAACTAATGTGTTGATCACAAGGGGACCTCGGACCGCGTCAGACTTCCAGATCTAGAAAGCTCTGGATATATGTATTTCCATCCGGCTCGTTACAGTATCTACTTGTAAACAAGACAACTTGAATCTCCTGACTTTCTCCCCCGGATTGCGGAGGTTGCATTAAGAGTTGGTGTGTAAATTGTTCCTTTTGGTGTAATTTGCTTCATAAAATATTATTATTACTTCTGTACAGTACTGTACGGTACCACCATTCATGGGAAAGATTTGATCCACCNAAACGCCGCCATAAACCTCATGACATAGGACATGCGACATGGATTAAGAGTCAGGACATCTGCAACAGCGCAGCTCTGGCAATAAGAATATCCTTATGTCCTTGGCGTCAACGCAACCTTGACTCCGTTCCCGGAGGATAACGTTAAAGCAAGTTGCTCAACCCATTGCGTCTCATCGCGATTCTCGATACCGCCAAATTCTTGTAGTAGTCTCACGATGGTGTAACTTGCCTCTGTCAGCGCAAATTGCTGTCCGACACAGATTCTGGGGCCTCCATTAAATGGTAAGTAGCCCCACCCCGGCCTGAGCGGAGGATCTGTCGCTTCCCAGCGCTCGGGTTTGAACTCTTCAGCGTCGGATCCGAATATATCTTTTCTCCGATGCATCGCGTAGACGGAGTAGGCTACGATTCCGCCTTTGGGGATGAACACAGGGCTAAGACCATCTGGGCCTCCACCATGTGGGATTGTAGTTGCCTTGTTAGCAAAGCGAGCATTACTTGGTACGACAGGATAGAGACGCAGGCCTGAGTTGTGAGGTCAGCGACAGTATGATATGCAGGGCCGCAGAGGTCTTACATTCGTTCAACAAATTTCTCAGGTACCTCATGTTTCGTAAGGTATCGTAATCGGGTTTCTGACCATACAATTCATCTACCTCAGCCTTCAAATTCTCCCAGATATCTGGGCGGCGAGCCAAGACGTGGAAAGTGTTGCTAAGTAGGCCAGCCGTCGTATCTCGTCCCGCTAGGAGAATATTCAGCAGTTCACTAGGTTTGCAGTCAGCATTTAGTTCCGATGAGCTTTTGATTCGTGAACGGAAAGCTATGAAAAGCAAAAAGTTGGTTTTATGTGATGGGTTACGGTAGAGAAGATAGTCCCAGAAAGGGGACTTGATCTAGATCCAGCAGAACAAAGGTTGGTAGGGGGATTCTACTCACTCTCGAATGCGCTTAGGATCTCTCGTGGCTTTCACCATCTCATTTAAAAAGATATACTTATGCACATGTTCCTTTCCATCAATAATCTTCTCGGTATCATCAGAAGCAGTTTGCTCAAGGGCTTTGTTCACAATCTTGTCGACAAATTCATGCACAATTCTGCACGATTGCTCGAATTCTGATTCTCTAAAGGCGAAGCGCTTTAGTGCACGATTACTCTTGTCCATTTCTTTCTGTGCCATATCAAAGGCTTTGCCGAACCGCTCAGTCTCTGACTCTCCGTCCCCGACACTACTCAGAGAATTCACGGATTGTCCGAAGAGAAATCCAGTAGCTAGGGTAAAATTAGCAGTGATATTATTCATACTCGTCTTTGGGTCACCGTACCTGAGTCCAATGTCAGTTTAAAAAAGAGAGGCTGCAGGTCAATGGTTTCTCCATTCCTGGGGATTCGGGAAATCAAATGGTTGATATGAGTCTCGAATGTCTCGAGGTCAGCTACTTGATTTCTCGTGAAATTCGGTCGAACGAGAGCCTATAGTTCCAATATCAGCATCATCCAGACCATAATTCCTGCTTGCGCAACAAGATCAAAACTGACACGCGAATGTTCCCACTGTTTGCCATCAGTAGTGAAAATCCCTTCTCCTAGCAGAGGTCCAAAGGAGTCGATCCTTTTCCCTAAACCCCAGTCTTCAAAATTCGTGGCTAGTATGGTCTTGATGATCTCGGGATCCCGAGTATTAATGAAGTGTCTACCCATCAAAACCGCGGACCATGTGTTTCCAACAGTTTCATAGCGATTGAAGCTTGTCTCTAGGAGTTTCTTATCCTTAGCTGCCTTCACCTGGATCCGGAAGAGTCCCCATCCCAAAATGCGTTCCGACTGTGGAAGTTGCTTGCATGGCTTGCACCCGTGTGCTTTCTCGAAGCGTCGAGTCTCAAGGTATTTTGCGATCTGCTTAGAGCAATACAAAACGACAAGTACGGCAAGGCCGATAATATAAAGCAGAGGCCACATGTTTGTTGCCTTACTAATGCAAGGGGGGAGCAAGAACGGGGGGGAGACTAGAAGTGATAAATGGAGGAGAGGTGAGGAGAGGAGAGATGATAGGCTTAATGATGACTGATATGTTGTTCAGGAGTGCCGAATGGACATCCTACCGTTGAGTGAAGCTTTGGAGTTGGTAGAGATACAGGTACATTCATTCCATTTTAAGGAATGAAGTTTGGAGACTTGACTTAGGGAGAAACGCTAGGGACTTTATCCCCATAATTGGGGAGGGGAATTGGTACTAGTTTGATTCATTAGAAATGTGATAATAACTTAAATCAGGGCTGTCTCTTCATTCGTCGAGACATGATGGCATCCTCCGCGGTCCCGGCTTAATTGGTGAGTACATTGCGTGTGCTGTTACAAACACGACGATAGAGTTTGGCGTTGGTTCGGAGTCGGGTAGTTTATTGGTAGCTTATTGTTTAGTAATGCGCCTCCCCCTCTTCCCGGCACTTGCTTGGTCGGTTTACGAAGACAGCCGAAGGGTCAAATACGGGCCTGTCATTGGTGGACTCGTACATTCGCGTACCCTGTTAGTAAGGTTGTTTCGTTTGTGCATGCTGACAAGGACTGCGGTTACAGCACATTCACGTGCAGGAGGCCTAATTCAACCTCCGTTTCTTTGACCGAGCACTAATACCCTCGTATCTCCTCGTAAAGATGTAATTAGTAGTACACCGACCGTATCCTCGTTGTTAGGTTCTCGAGACCGCCTAAATAATTACTGTGAACTCCGGACTCGCAAGAGGTCCTGAAGTCCGAGATTCAAACTGTAACCCAGTAAATTAGGCACCGACGACGAAGAAAATTGATGACGAAGCTTCCTATTCATTTATTATGTTGGCTGCATAAAGGCGTGGAGATACAACGAAGCTGTTAACGTAGGCAACCGCGCTGCTTAAACTAAACCTTGTAGAAGCAAAATGCCACATAGAAGCTGGCAGCCTCCATCTCCTCGTCACTAACCAGAAGTGGGCCACGACCCCTCTCCCTCACATTCATCCGCTCGCTCAGAGGCCCAAGAATTTCATCATCTTTCTCCGTCTCCCAGATATCGAGGAATGGTTTGTGATATTGCATCTCCAGGTTGTAGTCTTCGGCAATGGCACGGAAAGCTTCCCATGGTACCACGTACTCGGGTACCTCTTCGACTGCCTCATCTAGAAAGTAGTTGTATTTCCAGCCGTAGGGTGGTCGAAAGATGCCATCCGCTGGCGTATCTCCTGGAAATCTTACTCGATAGATGCTGTTCCCCCACTCAGCGGTCTCTTCAGCTTCACCCTCTTCCTTTTCGTCATCAGCTCCATTCTCCTCCACTATTGCTTCGGATTTCTCTCCGTCAGCGGCCGACTCTGCCCCCTTTTTCTTCTTCTTCGCCGCCATGCGAGCATTGAACTGGATGACTTTGTCGCTTAAGACGTCGGAATTCGGAATACATCCTATAAATCGACCACCTTTCTTCAATGCTCCAGCAACATTCTTTAACATCATCCTTGCCTTTGCCTCGCTCTCGAATGCATAGTGCATGCAAAACATCATGCTGACGACATCAAATCCACCATAGTGTGAAGGACCGGGGTTCGGATCAAATCCTACGTCTCTGACAATAGGTACGTTCCCAATCGATTCACCATAACAATCCTGAACGTAAAACTCCCCTTGAAAGATGCGCTGTGCCACGCGATGATATCCTCCTCTGCCTCCACCACGACCGCCTCGACCTCCACCTCTCCTTGTCATATCTCTATATCGATCCTTTGCTTGATTAATTGAGATATTCGCGGGATCCAACCCGACATATAGGTCAACAGGTTGAGGTGCTTGCTGCCACTTCCCAAGATCACCTCCCTTTCCACAACCAATGTCTAGGACCAAGAGACCCTTAGGGGCAGGTCCTTCGGCAAACATCATACCATCCCGTTCTGTGGCTCCGGGAGTGAAGTCTTCGCCTGGTGAGAACTTCTGGACAACCGTACTCTTGATCCAATTGTTGAAGCTGCGTAATCCTTTAATCCGACTGTCTGTCTTCCGCCAATCTCGACCTCGCTCAGGAACAGCATTGTAATGTTGCCGCACAGCATCGTGAATAGTCTGGTTAGCCTTTGCTGCCTCAAGTTCCTTCTCACGTTCTAGTTGCTTCTGGCGAATGCGTTCTCGCTCCTCATCTGTGATCCGGGCTCGTTGGCCAGGTCGTTTCAACTTTCGAGGAGGTGGGGATGTGGATCGTGGGGGCTTGGAGGGGTCGGATGGTGATTTTGAATGGCGAGCTTCGGACTGCTCGCCAACGCGTTTTGAGGTGGTGGTTGTAGAAGGTGAGCGCGATCTTCTGCGTTTTCTGGCCGGCTCCAATTTTGCAGCATTGAAGGCTTGAGGTTGCTCCTCGTATTCAGTAGAGTTGGTATCTAACCCCATGATATGAGATCAAAATGATAGTTGTATCACTTGAAGAAAATAACAAACAAAGTTACCGCAGTAGTTGTGTATTTTGCGATAATACTTGGTTTTGGTTCGGAAAAGTGAATATTGTCGCTAGGTTTTAGCAGTACTGTAAATGTCATAGCCTTGCTTGCCTCGCGTCCACTAGTGCCTAAAGCAGCCCGTACGAGCTGTAGCTTCTGGAATTGCGAGGCGCAACAATCATCAACTGAAATACCAGCATCCTCGTAACACATTCCATTTCAACTTCTCTCCAACCTATCTTTTCTTCGACAGACATACACAAGATGGGTTCTGATCCCCAATATGCGAAATATCCCTTCCTGCCTCTGGCACAACACATATTTACCCTTACCAATCCATCCGCACCGAAGCCGAGCCAACAGACAGCTCTGAAGAGTCTACAAGATGCAATCACGGAGCATAAAATGGCACCTCTCTATAGATACCTAGCTCATCCTACGGAAGGCATTCTCAATGTATCTGGCTTGGGCACATCACAGGCCCCAAAGCCAGCGGGACGAAAACCAAGTGCAGCAGGAATGGTGGCGAGCAAACATTCGATACCAAAAGTTGACCTACCTTGGGACGAGGCGCTCTATGAGAAACTGAAAACTGAAAACGAGGAGGAACTGGAAGGGTTCAAGAAGGAAGAGGAAGAGGCTGCGGAGAAGGCTGGTGAGACTGAGGTACAAGCTGCTCGTGGCAAGCGGGCAGAATTCTGGGCTCGTGTTGGAGACAAAGTATGTACATGCGATAGGAGTTGAGTAACCGCATACGGCTGACATTCTGAACAACTTAGGATAAAGCTATTGCTGCATATGAAGAGGTATTTGAAAAGACAGGCGTTCTGGGAACCAAGATCGACCTCGTACTTGCAATTATCCGAATGGGCTTATTTTATGGAGATAAATTACTTGTGAAGAAGCATATCGAACGAGCAAATACCCTGGTTGAGGGTGGTGGTGATTGGGATCGAAGGAACCGATTAAAGGCATACAAAGGGTTGTACCTTCTCACGGTTCGATCTTACAACATCTCAGCACCACTGCTTCTCGACAGTTTGTCAACATTCACGAGTTATGAATTATGTTCCTATTCATCCCTTGTAGTCTATGCGGTTTTGGCCGGATCAGTATCTTTGAAGCGAGTCGACTTCAAATCCAAGGTCGTTGATGCCCCGGAGATTAAAGCCATCTTAGGTGACGGTGATGATAAGCTTCTGGCTTTGTCAGGCGCATTATCCGCCGGTCCTGGGGCAGACGAGGAGATGAAAGATGTCTCGACAGCAACACCAGCCCCAGCCAAGACAGCTGTTAATCTAACTACTTTGGGCTCTAATGATCAACTAGAGGTTGAAGCCCCAGTCGATTTCTCTCCCCTTGCGCAGCTAGTTAACAGTCTGTATACTGGCAGCTACCGATCCTTCTTCGGCGCGCTTGCAGCTGTTGAAGTAACCTTCCTAAGCCAGGATCGATATCTCTATGAGCATCGAGGATGGTTTGTCCGGGAAATGCGTTTGCGCGCCTACCAGCAGCTGCTCCAGAGCTACAGAGTTGTAGGGTTGGAAAGTATGGCTAATGACTTTGGCGTCACTGTGGACTTCTTAGATCGGTAGGTTCCTCATATTGCAATAGTCCCGGCCATATATTACCTCAGGAGAATTGCTAACATGAGGAAGTGACCTTGCCAAATTCATTGCCGCTGATCGGATTCCATGCACAATCGATCGTGTTACTGGGAAAGGTATCATAGAGACAAACAGACCCGACGACAAGAACAAGCAGTATACCGACGTAGTAAAACAAGGAGATCAGCTTATCACCAAACTTCAAAAGTATGGGCAGGCGGTGAGAATGAGGGGCAGCGAGAGGGCTTAGACTGCTGGATTGGTAACCACTGAATTGGAAACCTTTTCGATATTAGATTTGTGCTTGTACAGTATCAAGGAATCTTAGAAGGGAAGATTATGGTGCATTCTAAGTCGGTGCAATAAAAGATGACACTTGTATGGTACATGGTCAAGCTTGTCTAGTTGAGGTTTCGAACTTGGCATATAATGTTTCAAGGCACTGAAGCTGTGAAGAAGTAGAAGACTACCGTGATGTGACATGTACCACAATGTTATGGCAGCATTCTCCGCCACGCGAATTTCAATAATCGAATGTTAGAATTAAGTCTGTGACGACCATTTAGATGGATACTTCACAGATGCTAGTCAAGCCAAATAATATTTCATTTCAGAACTGAACTGTCGTTCACAAAGCTAAACGGTGGTTGGCGAACGAACTTTTATCGTTATCGCAATAATTACAGCAATGTCCTGAAATCGGAGCCTTTGATCTGGATCTGGAATGCAGGGTCCAGTCTAGCAAATCAAAGCGGATCCCGCCAAACCTTGTCTTTCCCAACAGGGCAATTTGCGCCTTTGATTACTCCGCTGAGCTGAGCTCGTTGCTCGGTGATGGAACGCTACCGCCTTACTTTTTTTATTGAATAGTTTTCTGCTTGTGCCAGGTCACCATTCATCAATTCATCAATTGAGGTTGTGTATATTTATCCCACACAAGGGGAGGCGATTCTATCAGCGATGGCATTCTGACAGCCCGCCTGTTGACACCTGCCAATTTGCTAGCATTCGCCAGCACCCGGCTGCATCCGCAACCAGCCCAGCGCAGCGGTCACACTGCCCGCGGAGAGGAAAAATGATGACTCCATCCTCAGTGGCGTGGAGGAGCTCAAGCCGGCTTGTCTCAAGAGCTCCAGCCCTTCACATCGCGAGTTCAAGAACTTATTCCTCCTCTGGATTATGGAAGGAGAAGGCATTAGGTACGTGGATTTTTAGTCGCAGAGGAAGATTTATTCTCGATCCAAGTCGGAGCTAGCCGAAAGTCGGAGGGGCAGACCTCGACGCATCCCTCGATTGGGGATATGATACAGGACCTGCATGAGGATGGTTCCACTTCAGAGACGTCACATTTTGATTTTTTCCCCGCTGCAGATTTCTCGTTCTAACGCTCGATAACCCAGATAACTCAAGATCTTCTCCGCGAACCTCTGTTACATTACGACCTGCCTCCTGCAAAATGTCGACCACTACTCGAACCAAAAGCCTTAATATCAATAATATAAACCCCCACGTTCGGGAAGCCAAGTACGCAGTTCGCGGTGAACTAGCCACCCGGTCTGAGAAATACAGAGCAAAGCTCGCAGACGGCCATACCGACTTGCCTTTCAGCCAGGTCATATCTGCGAATATTGGAAATCCACAACAGTTGGACCAGAAGCCTATCACATTCTTCCGACAGGTGCTCAGTCTACTGGAATACCCTACACTGCTAGAGCATGAGGATGTCCTGCTGAACCAGTTGGGTTATAAGACAGATGTGGTGGAGAGGGCAAAGTGGTTGTTAAAAGAGGTGGGGAGTGTGGGTGCGTATAGTGCCAGTGCGGGGGCTATGGGGATTAGACGAAGTGTTGCTAAATTTATTGAGGGTATGTCTTCCTGCTCATTGGTGAGTGAGTAGACTAACAACGAAACCACAAAAGAACGAGATGGCTACCCTGCTACTGCTGAAGACATCTACCTCTCCGCCGGTGCTTCCTCCGCTGTCAACACCCTTCTTCACATCATTTGCGCCGCGCCTCATACTGGCATCCTTATCCCTATTCCTCAGTATCCTCTATACACCGCTTCCTTGAGAGTGCTGAATGCCCAGGCTGTACCCTACCATCTTGAGGAATCTAGGAACTGGTCCACCGATCTACAGGTCATACAAGAATCTTACAACAAGGCTGTTGCCGAAGGAGTCGACGTCCGAGCTATCGTTATCATTAACCCTGGCAACCCCACTGGAGGAAGTCTAGAGAAGCAGGATATTGCCGGCGTCCTTGATTTTGCACGCCAACACCACCTGGTCGTAATAGCGGACGAGGTTTACCAAACTAATGTCTTCAAGGGCACATTCCACAGTTTTAAGAGCGTCTTAAGAGACCTGCAGAAGACTGACCCGGTGAAATACGAGCATGTAGAACTTGCTTCGTTACATAGTGTTTCAAAGGGTATGATCGGTGAATGTGGGCATCGTGGCGGATATTTTGAGTTGGTCGGATTTGATCCAGAGGTTATCGATCACATCTACAAGTTTATCTCAATAAGCTTGTGTGCTCCAGTTATAGGGCAATGCTTAGTCGAATTGATGGTGAATCCTCCGAAAAAGGGAGATCCTAGTTATGAACTTTACAGAGAGGAGCATGATGCCATATTCAAAGGCCTGCAGGAGAAAGCGTTGGCTCTCTATGAGGCTTTCAAGGGTATGGACGGTGTTGAGTGCCAAGATCCTCAGGTAAGTTCCGAAAACATCTATCCCACTCACAAAAAAAAATATCTAACACGCATTTTAGGGCTCCATGTACCTCTTCCCCACCATTAACCTCCCACCCAAAGCAATTACTGCAGCAAAAGAAGCTGGCATCCATGCCGACGAATTTTATGCTAGCAAGCTCCTCGATGCGACTGGTGTCTGTATAGTTCCTGGCTCAGGTTTTGGTCAGAAAGAAGGCACGCTACATTTCAGAACAACTTTCTTGGCTCCAGGCACGGAATGGGTTAGTCGTATTGCAAAATTCCACAAGGAATTCATGGATGAGTACAAATAGATTATGGCAATATATGGTGCGGTTCAGGGGTCAAGGGATGGGTCAGGTGATACAACAAATGGAAATAGTAGGTTTAAAAAACTATTTATGTATTGTACGTACGTTAAGTACAAATGGACCTAAATGTCCTATGCTCCACTCTCAGTCGGCAATACAACTTATAAAAAGGTGTGGATTAATTATGGTTTCAAAAGTTGAATATTTTGAAATAAAACCTCAAGAGTGATATTATACATCTCTAATGCCAAATAGCTGTCATGCTACCTACAACATCAGCAGCAGACAAATTTAGGAGTTGGTATCTCTAACCCAAGGGTGAAAGTCCACGTGAGTTGATACCTTAAATATTAGGCATAAACAATTTCTCAACCTCCGAGATCCAAACCACGATCCAAATACCTTTCTTGCGCCAAAAGCTTTAACACTCCCATCGATCACATCAATGGCCAAAAAAGGTATATTATTTCTATGATCCCGTTTTGTAATCCCCAATGATCTCTATCATCTCCCTTTAAACTAGAGCCTTTGTGAGAAAGAAAGCTAACAAAATCCCTAGCCAAGTCTCGCACGATTGCCGTGCGTCTCATTTCGATGGCCCTAACAGGATATTACAAGACGATGATCCGGCCTAGAACACATCGTCCGCTAAGCATGCTAAAATATGACCCAGTCGGTACGTTTTTTGTCTCTCCTTCCATTCGCTTTTCCTCCCGAGTGTAGTTAGGAGGTGGTGATATTCGGAAGTGGTTTATTGCCAGGAGTATAAGCCAGCAGGATGGAAATACTTAGGGGGAATGGAATGAGAAAGATCCCTATGCTCTGGTAGATTGTTTGGTGTCAGAGTTTCAGTTATTGAGCGAATCATGGAAGTGGTGTTCTGCGAATCCTGAAAAATATTATTCGAACCTAAACGCACTTTAAATTTGGTCACGACACTAATTGAAGTGATATTACAGTTAAAAAGCAAGTCTTATTCCTGGAACAAAAGCGTGGTGGTAAATAATTGCGTTGATGTCAAAAAATGAATCGCCGTTTAAGCTAGAAGGATAAGAGAAGGACTCCAGTTAAAGGAATGAACAAACCTTTGTGCCCCGGCGGATCAAGATGACCATGTACAAATTCTCGGCTTGCATGAAGTGGCGTTAAGGAACATAGGACAGTGTATTATATGGATATATAGCTTGAAATATTTATTTGGAGCTAACTCCGCGCATAGCCACTTTCTATACCTAGCTACTTACACATTGATATAAGTATAAATATAATCAATAATGGTTAATCTAGCTATAGGGATCTCACAAACTCATCCCCCAAGAAAGGACTCTGGATTTCTCGAAGCAGGATTTCCCCTTCACCCGGATTAGATCACGATAACGTTCCAGGCTGCATATCTACCACTCGGCTCCTCAATCCACATCTTATGTGAAGTCAAGAGGTAATAACAATGTTTTTAACAGTTCTTATTTGTATTTAGACAGCAAAAATGTAACCTGATATACCTCTTAGTATTCATTACTGAGCAATGCAAATGCAATAACCTTAAAATCTATGATTTGAGGAATTTAGATGGTTTAGAACGAAATGGAAAACGCCCACCAACGGAGACAAATGGGAAGGGACCATCATTTATTCTCAACACGCTGGAAGGAGTCCTGGGGCGTCTGAAATCGCTTTCCGGGCAAGTTGGGATTGGACGTACAACCGTGAAGCCTTTGGCGGCTTCTCTAAACTCAAATCCTTGTTACTATCTGGCAATGACCTTTTTAGAGAGTACCGCATAGGGCCAGTTATCATTGGAGATGAGCTGTCCAAGCCAGCTTTCGCAGATGTTTGGGTCATCCCCAAGCTCTGTACGTTTGCACGACCCGTGACATTCGTATTCAACGGGACTGGCTTTGAGAAATGTCCTCTGACAACGCGGTTATAAGGCGTATCAGAACCCCCTCTTTTTGCGCTTAAATTGCTGGTAACTTTCTTAACTGTCCCACTTCCTAAACTCTTAACCTCTGAGACCACGGCGGGCTGCTCGAGGCATGTTGCCATTTGGTTGTTGCCCATATGTGAAGCTACTGTTGATGTGCCTCGCTTTAACGCACTTTTTAGAGCCCTTTTTGAACCAGCTTGACTCACTGTTGCTGCTACTGCTGGCTTTGCTCCTCTCCTAAGTGCATCATCTAAGTTTACTTTGTCATCTGGGATTAATGATTGCTGTGGTGTGGAAGGCGTATTGGTAGTCGGCACATCTGACACCATGTTTTGTGGCGGTTCTCCTAATAAACTTCCAAACACTTGCGTAGATTGGACATTCTGGGACTGAATTTCCGAAGCCGTACTCGACTGCACAGCAAATTCTCTGCATTTTTGAGCTTCAGCTACTCCATTGACATCTTGAAGCGGTTTAAGTGGCTCCATATTTTCAATGAGCAGTTCTAAGTCAGCCCACTGATTGGTTTCATCTCCCTTTACAGGTGACATCGAAGAGAACGGCCGAATACCTGTAGTGGCAATGTCATACAGATCAACGTCTTGAACTGAAGGTTCAGCACATTCTGTGATTGATGATTGACTCGTTCCGTTCTCCATAGAAACAGTACTACTAGGTACTCTATTTTCTGTGTTAAACCGATGAGTATCGTTGCTGCTATATCCCGAAAGCCGTCGGCTTCGTCTTGTTACTGCAGCTGGTTCGACTTTGGAGATACAATAACGTTTGCTGAGTTTCTGAGAATTGCGATACTTTTTACTGACCAACAGTAGCGGAATAGCTCCTGATGGATTGTTCACGCCCTCTGTAGTTGATTGTCCCGCTTCTCCCAACGTAGCGCCAGCAGTTCTCAATTCTGATGGTATATGGTTGCCATTTGGAATATTTTTCAACTCACTTTCCGGAGACAAGCTTTGGTGGTTGCCAAGTTTAGAGATCTACTAGAATTTAGCAATGGAAATTCCTATACACAAGAAGTAAGAATCCCATTTCTTACCTCTTGATCTCTGACAAGTCTACCTCCATCAGCTAAAGGAAGTCCCGCCTTTTTGCCAAAGTTCTCTATAATTTTCCGAAGATTCATAAAATGATCTTGAAGAATCTTGTCTTCTCTACCAGAGGAATTCATTCTCGTCAACTTCTCGTCGATCTCCTTTCGATCTTTCTGTACCCCCTCGACACAATGTCCCATCTCACGTTGAGCGGTTTCAATAATCTCCCGAAGTTGGGCAATCTCAGCTTTTCTCTTCTGAAGCTCAGGTAATATTTCCATGTGGTCTTGTTCTGTTTTGGACTTGTCTTCAACGATCTCCATTTGCTTGATCTGTCGATCAGATAAGAGAAGCTTATGTTGCAGCTCTGAAATCTGACTTTTATGGCTCTCGCATTCCTGAACTCTTTCCCGCAAGTCTTCCATCACCTCATGAAGCCTTTTATCGGTGAAGAGACACCTTTTCTCAAACTCTTTCCTCTCAGCCTCGTGGCGTACTGTCATTTCGGCTCTTTTTGCATTCATGGTTTTGAGTACCTCACTTCGTGAGTTCTCCGATACTAATTTGCATTCCGCAATATAGTCTCTTTTCTCTTTAGCAAACTCATTTATGATGTTTTGTGTCGCATCCAGCTTTTGCCTAAATTCTTCCTCCGTTGAAGCGAATCTTTCTTGCTCTTGATGCAGCTTTTCAGTACAATGAGATGCCTCTTCTCTCGTCGAACGAAGACTTGTTTCTAATGATATAATCTTGCCCTCACATTGTTGGATCTGCCCAAGAAGTTGTTGCTGCTGGTTATTAGACAGATATGTATATTTTCCTAATTCATTTGTTTTTTCATTCAATCGTTCACAGGTGTCCGTAAGTTGTTTGCTTAAGGTCTCTGATTGTCTGCGTGAAGTTTCCAATTCCAGATCCGACTTCTTCACCTGATCCATTAACGCTTCTTCCGCATTTTGCAGTTGAGTTATATGTTCGCGGAGTTGTTTCAATTCTTCCTGATCTACTTGAAGCTGGCCAAGACTCTCTTTAAACTCCTTCAGCAGCTTTCCGCGTGAATCTTTTAAGGAGGATTCAAGATAATTAGCAATGTCAAGCTTTCCCTCGAACCTACGGGGAGAAAGTTAGGAGCGGTATGAATGTGTATGTGGGATAATTAAACTGACCTGGTAAACAAGCTCTCAACGAAGTTGACAATCCTTGGAGAGAGGGCCGCCTCACCACCTCTCAGAATAGCCATATGATCAGAAACT
The DNA here is from genome assembly GCA_002812745.2 of Scytalidium lignicola. Taxonomy (NCBI): domain Eukaryota; kingdom Fungi; phylum Ascomycota; class Leotiomycetes; genus Scytalidium; species Scytalidium lignicola. Next base: position 171,803 of record NCSJ02000012.1, read on the forward strand.
TCTTCTATCCTACCAGGAGTTAGTTAACTATATGTAATCCAGATGGTTGCTCTTACTTTACTTGTGCTAAATTTTGTAAATTAAGCATGTTTTCTAGTAAACTTTCTGCTTTAGCCAGCCTGTCTACCGTATCAGCACGAGTTCTGGAGAGCAATTCGACAACTTCAGTATGATCGATATTATCACGATCTAATTTCTTTTGTAATTGATCTGAGAGTTTGCGTTCCCGACCAAGATCGACTAGACGTAAGTCAAGTTCTGTTTTCAGCACACTATTAATTTGGGATACTATCCAAAAGATGTCAGTTGGCATTAGCATTAGCATTGGTCCAGATTTAACGTACACCCAGAAATTTGGCTTTCAGCATTTTTGAGCTGTGAAGTGATGCTGCTGATATCCAGTTCGAGTTCAAGTATCCTTTTGTCTCTGGAAGCTAGATCTCCCAGCATTTCGTGTGCTGTGCCACTGAATCCATCTTGGAGTTTTAGAGAATCCTCTCTTAGGACTTTCTGGCAGTGGATAACTTCATTCATATGATTTCTGAATTGCTCACAACTTTTCTTGACCTTCGAATACTTATCCACCAACACCGCATTCTCTTCCTTTGAAAGCTTGAGATGTTCCATGATCTTATTTTTTATATCGGTAAGGTAAGTGTTTTGCTCTTGTAAATGACAATTCTCTTTTTCAATCTCTTTAATCTTTGTACAGGCATCTGAAATAACCTTGACTTGTTCGTCGGACTTCAAGATCATCTTGCTCCTTTCTGTATCAGCTTGTTTAATTCGTTGTTTGTATTGACGTTTATCGAGACCTAATTGCTGAATAATACTCTCTTTTTTAGATATTTCTATCTGTAAACGACGACATTTCTCTTCTATCTCTATAAAAAGCTCTCCAGCATGCAACAGTGAATAGTATGTCGCAGATGTATCAATGTTAGGTGATTGACACTGAGGTCTCAAGGAAACTTCACGATTGAACTCTGGAAATTCACGTACACGAATTGAAGAGTCAAGAACCTGAGCAGTAGGCTTCTTCCCATTATAATCTTGACTAATAGAATTACCTGCTGTATGATGGCCGGAAGAATGGATGGTTGGGCTTGTGGCAGATATTACTTCCGGACTACCCTGAATCGAGTGAGCTGAAAGAGAACGATGCCGATCATTAGTAACTGTAGGTCGAGATTCCTTTAGTTCAGAACATGGATGCTGAGAAATAAAGACGCGTCCCCCTTGAGCTGGTGCAGATTGTCCTGGCCTTGAGGGGAATACATCCAAGTGTTGCTGCACAGTAGAGGGAAGTATGTCTTCTACGCATTTTTGAAGATGCTTCTTATCTTGCTCGGTAGTAATTGTCTCTTTCTGAGTATCATAGTAGACAGACTGTGGAGATTCTGAATTGTCCTGCGCAATTCCGCTTTCACTAACAGAATGAGTGTGTCCGCTGACATCAGGAAATGGCTGCTTGATTCGTTTGTAAGATCTATTACAGAAATTAGCTCTGTAGAGCACAGTGGAAGAGGTGGTATATTTACGCATTAGAAAACTTTGGAGGAATTTTCTTTAGACTTATTTCTTTCGATACTATTTGGTTCACTGGAAAAGCAAGGTTATTCTGATCCAAACTCAAGACTGTTTGGATAGCGAGTTGCTCGGTTTTGGGAATATCTGATTCTTGCTGTTCAGACCCCAAAATATCCTCTCCATCCATGGAACCATTTTGCCGAGAATACGCTAGATCCTTTGCTTCATTCAGATCTAGGATCCTTTTACTATTACTGTGTCCTTTGTAGTCTTGCTGTATGCTTGTTGATTTCCGAGCCGTATAATCTTCAGCTGCAGGTCCCCCAATGACTGCTGATACATTAGGAGGTTGAAGTAGAATTGCTTCTGCTGGTTTAGTATGCGGCCTGATGAACTGTCCAGCAACAAGCTGAGAAGGTTTTGAGAACTTAAATCCAACAGCTATGTCATTCACATCAAAATTAGGATGATTTATAGTTGGAAGAAATTTGCAAATGTGAGGTTGCTTGTCATTGGAGGCTCCAATATCATGTTGCTGATGGTTATTCGATGAGGTTGGAGAGATGTCATATTCCCTCGAAGCAGAGTTATCTGATTCGACATTCGCAAATTGTGTATCGTTTATGATGGATTTAGTACTTTTCTGCTGGATATCAACCGAGCTTTGATTCGTTTCAAAGCCATCAGCTGCGTCGCAGCTGTCTCTACCGGGAAAGCAATGAGCTGGCGAGTGGAACTGCGGAGATCTGTGTGTAGGTGTTGTAATTTGACTTTGCTTCTGAGAAGATAGTACATTGGGTTCGATTAGGTCTGAGCATTTCTCTGATTGAGCTGAGTCTGCCTCCATCATATTCTGGAGGATCCCGACTGTATTGCACAATATCAAGAAACGGATAATAGGATGCAACAATGTCAAGCATTAAATGTACCAGTATTGACTAATGCCAAATCAAGCTTCTGACTTGTGAAAACCTACAAAAAGGCGAAGTAAAGGGAAAATAATGACACAGTGAATAATTGATGAGGACGAAAGAGGAAACAACGACATAGCTTGTGACACACTCTGTACTGGTGCGGAAATTAGCTGCATAGTTAAGCAGGCACATTCCACACATACAGTGTGAGAAATATATGTATATGATAATTATGAACTTGAGAAACGCTGCTTACTACCTGCGAGAGCCAGACTGCCACGACTACTATGATTGATGAATATATCATCGTATATGAAACATGTACAATCAATTTAGCCGCGAAAACTGCAGACAGTTAACCATCTGCCCTCTATATTTAGATTTATAACAGTTAAATGAATCAATTTGTCCAGCGTTAACTCAACTGAGGTTGTCAACACTAGCATGTTTATAACTCGTTGGTAGGAAATATATCAGTGGCTACGGCCACATTGTGCAGAAAGACAGAACATGAATTGTACATGCAAAACCTACTCCATATGCCCTCCTAGAGGCTCCTGATGACGCGGCTTACTGATTAGTATGAATGGCATCCTTGCTAGATAGTTCGAAAATCTCTTGAATTGATAGCTGTGATTCTATACATTGAGGCCAAGATGTTTGGAACATTGAAAGCATACAACGGGTCTTACGCTCATAGTCCTAGCCTGCCCCCTGAATGTATATTGGATTCGTTCTATCTTTCTTATGTCCAATGGCATGTTTGTGTGCTCTCAGAATACAATGCGCGCAAGCTAGAACAATTGGTGTTTTAGACAGTCACAATATATCGTCGACTGATAGAATCCGTGGTTCTGCATGTGCGGCCCGACGTACACCCAAAATAGTTCAAGACAGTCGCCGTCACATATTCGAAGGTTCACGTCTTGTTATCCCCACAACCTTTCTCGAGACCTTGTTGTCAGGTTATGCGTAGAGCTAAAAATGTCTTACCCCCCTGCCGATTGGGGTTGGCTGCGAAATAAACTTCAATCCCTACCAGGATTTAAACGCCCAAGTATACGCTCATAGCCAATCATGAGGAAATCTAAGAAGTCACTTCAACAACGATCACTCTACTTTTAGTTTCATATAGTTTAGACTGTCTGATAATTCTATCTAGGACCCAATAATGGACCCGAATGTAAGCGCCGCCAATATCCATAAAGTCATGGCTCTTCCACATTGAAATCATATCACAATCATATCACATTGCCCAAACGCCCAGCGCGATTCAATTTTCATCACAATCACATCACAGTCAGGCGGTTCAGTGTTTCAGTTTGTTATCTACTCGATTCGAATACATTATTCAATATGAGGCTACCCCTTTTACTTAGCTTTATACTACATATTATTTTCTTTAAAGTATCAGCACAAAATTCCGATCCAGCTGCTACCACTCCAACATCTACAGCTGTTGTTTTGACTCCCGCAATGTCTTCAGCCTCCGTGGCTTCGTTTTTTTCTAGCCTAGCCACAACAGCGCCACAGCAGCCAGGAAATGGGCCAGCACCAGGTGATGCAGCTTCTGCCGGTGGGGATTCCTCAGTGGATTCCGATGCCGGAGCATCTGGATCAGATTCTGGGGGGATTAGCTTGTCTAGAGGTGGATTGATTGCGATGATAGTCGTTATTGTATTCGTGGTTCTACTTGGAAGTATGTTCCCATAGAATCAGGCCCAAAGGAGAAGGTTGCTAATTTGGTATAGTCGTTTCGTCAGTCCTCTATTATCTTGCTAAGAAGCGATCCTGGGAGATTCGTGAAAGTATTCGGAGGTCAGCGAGGAGAGTTGCCACTGCATTAACTCCCCGACGATCCACTTTCCCCAAAGATGTAAGACGTTCGAGAGGCCTGGAGAGAATCGAGGAGGTTCCCCCTACGCCGAAGCGACGCATGCAGGATATAGAGAAGGGAAACCCGAAAATCGCACAGTTCGAGATGTCAGAGCCCAAGAAGGAGTCTAAATGGGCAAGGAAATTTAGTCGATAGCTGCTGCTGCAGGATGTATCTTTGATTGTATATTTTTATAGCGGGTGTAGGCGTAACCGGAATTTCCTTAGGTGGATCTGATATGTGGATATTGTTATGGATAATCGGAGTTATGGATAATTCAGAATGACCATGCTTATAATCTCCTGAAAACGTTTCCGCTCGCGCTCCTTCGATCATCTCGTCTTCCTCTTTGTGGAGCGCTTGGCTTCTCCTGTTCCTTCTTCCTAGAACCTGGAGCAAATGTCACCTGGCGTTCCCCAACCACATCTTCCTTGTTCTTGCTTATTCGACCATTCCCTTGCTGACGAGATCCGAGAGGTTTATCTTTTTTCTGATGGCCAGATTTCTTGTAAGATGATGTTGATATGCGCATCTCTGGCCGGTTCACTGTTCCTGATTGCTTAACAATATCACTGCCATTGTCAGAGTCGTCCGTATCTTTGTCACTATCTATCGTAGCCTGGATGGCATTATTTCCGCTCTTGGTACTAGGATTGAGTGCTTGGAATTCTCTGCTTCTCTCATCAACGGCAAATTCTTCATCCTCAAAGAGCTTTCCGAATCTTTCATCACCAAGAACACCCATCTCCACATCAACTTTCTCTCTTCGCTCTTGTTTCTTGAGCATCTTATCAACCAAATTTTGATTGACTTTAACCTTTTTGCTTCCCCTAATTCTGCTAGCTCTCTCTTTCTCCACTTTCTCCTTAATTCTCTTTGTCCTCTCTTCATCCCAGATGTATGGATTAGCAATAAGCCGAGCTTGTTCATACAACTTTGAGGCAACAAAATATCCATGCATATAAGGCCGTAACAGGCTTGTTGTCCCAATGAGGTGTCCCAGATTGAGATTTTTGATTTCTGGTAATGTCAAGAATTTGTAATTGTCGTATGTTTCGGTAGGTGCTTCCTCTGCCATCTCTTCGACCATGTTATCTAGGAAAGAACACCACTTCGGTGCTGGACCGAGCTGAGGGATAAAAAACGCATGCTGTTGTTTGCCTTCATTCGCTGTCAAAAGCATCCCACTTTCCTTACACCAGGCGACAGAATTTATGTCGACGGCAGGCTCAACTGATGTCCAAGCACTTCCATCTGCTGCATCCCAGAGCTTGATAATCCTCTTGTCAGCAGAGAGGATCTTCTTTTCAAGGGAGGATGTGGTCATATGCATCAAAGTTTTAACAGGATACCCATAACCTTGGTCTTTTCGTAATATCGGTACTGGTCGACGAAGATCAAAAAGCTGTATTATTCCCTCCGAGGTTCCTACCGCGAGCGAGAGGCCAGATCGATGGAAGTCTAGAGCCGTCACACCCCCTTCTTGTCCTGCGAGTATCCCAACTCGAGCTTTAGATCGAGGGTCCCAGAATTCAACTGTTCCTATCGATGTCCCGAATGCTTGCAGATTATGACTATCCTCAGCTAGCGCAGCGACGTTCACACAACCAGTATTAATTCCTCCTTGCAAAGCGCCCCCGCCAGCAGTAGTCATATCATCTCCACCAACATCTATTTGATATGGTTTCATATACCTCCCAATTTCAAGGTTTAGACGGTAGACCTCCCCGAACCCATCCGAATTCACACCAACAGCAGGAACCAAAGCTTCTGCTGAAAGCTTTTGATACACGAGATCTCTTCCATACCTAGGTAACCGTGTCTGGTAATGACAGCCCATAGGCGTATGAAATTGCAGACTTCTATCAGTCTGTAGGTGAAGCGATTTAGAGTAGTCTGAGGAGAGGAGAACGAAAGAATGGTTCAATGCCGTAGTGTGTCGCGCGAAGGAGAGTGCAAGATGGGGAAGATAATGTGTGTGTATCTGTGGTTTGTATGTGCCTGTACTCATAACCCATTCTCCATCGTCGCTAACTCTGATGCAGTTGCTGGCTTCTTCGAATTCAAAATCTTGCAAAAGTTCGACTCGATTTGCATATTCGGGGTCATTTTTGAGGCTCCTCTTTCGTTTTCGTGCAAGCCACTCAGGAAGTGGTCTAGCTGTCGAGGCGCCAGATATGGTATACACTGGCACCTCACTGGAATTTGTGAGCTTCATCGTGAAATGGTGCTACACAATCATAGAGAACTGTTCATGCACTAGTTCTTTTTTGCAATCCAACTTTTCAGTTTAAATTCTGGCTTACCTCAGCATATCCGGATTAATGTTATCGCATTAGCTTCGGGTAGAGCCGAGCTTGACCTAGTGTCTAAAATAGTAAAGTGCAGGCCAATGCTTACCTGGGGCCTGCCTGTAGTCAGCCCTGGTCGGGGTTTGCATCCTTACATCGCGGGTGGTTTGGGCGTGACAAAACTACCACGGGCAGTCCATTCGATTGTCGCGCCCAACTTAACATTGGACAATTGTGGTCATTGTATGCTTTTGAATAGTGCAGGGAACACAGTCTCTGTTGAGATGGAGCCCAACCAGCCAATACATAATCGATACGCAGATCAAATACAGACTCTCCAGGAGCGCAATATAAGAAGCAGTCGACAAAGCAGATTTAAATACCCGGCTAGAAACCATCGCATTCGTTCTCGATATCAGCAATTTGTTTGCGTATGAGACAATATTACGATATCGATGCCTTTGCTCCGCCATGGAGCCTGGCGACTACTTGACAAATGCTTTGTCTGTGGTAAGTAACAGTGTTATTTGACAATTCTTATTGCAGTTTCTCATAACATATACAGAGCAGTTACTCATCGATACAATACGAGTACCTCGAGCTCTCAATCCCGTCACGACTTTCTCGCCAACACCTCCACCAGGTGGAAAGCTCTTGGCGCGAAGAAGGCGCGCTGGTATATCGAGATCAATTGGGAGAAGGAATATGGTTATTTCAGTCAGCATCGCACCCAAACAAAGGCTCGACAGGGGAGTCATCCATCGTGGACTCATCCAATATTATTGAAGCGCGGGGTATTAGCCTCTCCCTGAAAGACAGAGGAGTATACGAACCGGCGAATTTGGCAAGAGGAAAATCTACTACCGTTAGCAATTTTGGCAGCCCGACGCCTACTTCGTCACCATCTTCATCACTCGAGAGTTCCGCAAGGAATGCATATATATTTTTGAACTCCAAGGCTGTTCAAACTAATGCTCAAAACTCGGCCCATGAACCTCTCACAGGATCTCCTGGTGCTAAGTCAGGAATTTCTCAAGATAATTTGCTGGCTATGAAAGATATCCATGCTCTATTCATATCTGCAGTTCTCAGCTCTGTCAGTTATTTCCTCTGTCGCGATTGTGGTTTCATTCCTCTGAATTCTCGAACGTTTGTGATGAGGACACTATCGTGTCCGGACCCATCTATTGTTCTTGCAACAATAGATGTTAATTTAACTTCCTTGGGGACACTTGTCGTCAAGGCTTTCTCTGAGAAGGCCCTAGGAATTGAAGGCGTGCAAACCGGGTTCAATTTATCGAAATCTCCACTTATTAAAACCCGTGGCCCTCCGATGGGGACTCCGTTGTGGCTAGGTCCTACCGGAAATCCTGCAAGGTTCCACAGTTTTTTTGACGAAAAGCAGATCCGAGGAAGTTCCTCCCTTCCTCAAAGTCAGATTAGTCCTACTAGCCAGAGTTTCTATGAACCTGACTCGGTGATGGTCAGTTCCTGGCGAGCTGAATGCCTTGAATGGTTGTCTGTAAAAGGGCTTGATCCTTCTAAGGTTGAACAGAAGGGGTGGGTGATGGTCCAAATACTAAAACAAGATTCTCCTCAGTTTACTAGGCATTATAACGGAGTGCGAACCAACGAAGATGTGGCAATTATCCCTTGGCCGGCTTCACTGTGTTTCCAGATTTCTGGTATGGAAGGTCCTAATTTTATGCCTAGCAGAACCCAAATCCCTCTGCACAATCCCCTTTCTTTTGCCGAAGAATGGTTTACTGGTCAGGACGTTAGAGCAGCTACAAAGTTGAAGCGACAGAAAGAAAAGCAGAATAGTGAGGCATCATCAAAAGAGCGTGCGGAGAGCGATTCCCGGGCACAATTACTGACTGGCCACTCACCAGCTGCCCTTCGACGAAGTAGCAATGCTGGTGCTGTGTATCCGACACCGCCTGACGGAGTTAACCATCCCGTTGGTGCCACCCCGTCGTTTGATGGAACGGTATCGTCACCGGGAAATGCAAACCAACTGTTCACCAATGAGAATGATATCGTACCCCCAACAAATATGGCAGACACAGAGGCAGGTAATTGGACATCTTCAGATAACAAAGAACGGACGAATTCAAACATGAACTTTAACGATAATGAGAATGATGACGATAACCTTTTTGGGGATAATATAGAAGGAGATTTATTTGCTGACACAGCTATTACGGATGCCGATTTCAACNTTTTTTGATGATCCTGGTGGTACCAATATTGACCAAGGCTCTGGCTCGCCTGGAGTCGGTATGGATGTTATTCTACATGAAGAAGACGGCAGTATCGACAAAGGCGGACTTCTGAATAGCGCAGCTGTAGAACAGGAGGATACGCTGATGGAAGACTTAACTGACACTGCAAATGTTGAGCAACATCAAACAAAATTATCTCCTTCAAGACATGGTGCTGAGCAAACTAAGCCAGTTCAAGGTATCCACGAATCTAATGCCCTAAATGGAGTCCCTCTTCAGCCGTCAGAGCCAGTGATTACTCCTCCTTTTAACATGACGACAATTTTTAAGCAGTTTTTCCCGGAAATTCCTAAAGAGTTATCCCACGTTTCTGTACAACAACAAAGGAGGACTAGTATCTTTAACAAGTTACAATTCGAAGCCTCTTTAAAGTCAGTGAACGAAAAGTATGAGCTGCATGGGCGTTTTGATTACTCTGATAATGATCAAGGACAACAACCACTTCATTTTTCAGACCTGCCACGGACCGATTACCTAAGTCGCCGGCGCAGAACGTTCATCGAGGAGCACAATATCCATAGCGCTGCAGAAATACTTATCCCAAAAATAGCTTCAACGGAGATCGAGGAGGAGGATCTGGATATTGACTCCCCTAAGGATTCAGCGGTGTCAAGCCGAGTCTCTGATCAAGATGATGTGAGCTACATAACAGATGCTAATACGCTTAACCCCACATCAGGAATCAAAAGAAAGCGGAATATAGAAGATGAAGAGCAAGACGATATAGCATCATCCTTGGGTGCTTTAATGGTTGATTATGATCGATCACTTGGATCACCGGCTTCTTTTAGCGCATCTAATCTTCATCTATTCGCTTCCGACCCAGGTGACTGGCCACTTGGAGCTTATTTCAGCATTCCGGGGCCTGAAACTCAATATCGTGCGCTCTCAGACTCCGATTATGTTGCCACGGCTCAGATAATTGCAGACCAGGCGATCTCAGGAACGTTTAGATTGCCACAGGTTGTCGAAGAACGGAAAAATGATACTTGTACAGGGTTCTCTACCGCGCGGGATTTGGCGCAATGTCTCGTACAAGCTACGAAATCTTGTTTAAATGGGGCGACAGTTTGCAACATGGCTTCTTATCTAGATATCCAAGGAATACCTGTTCTAACACAAGGGATGCGTATGCAACCCAGACCTCTACCAGTTGCGAGAGCGGCCCAGAATTCGGAGGCCGGTAGGTCTAAAAGTTTGTTCACACTGCCTCCACCGGAGATTGAGGTGCAACGGTCGGATTCAAAACTTACAATACTTCCATCAGCAGTGAACTTTTGGGAAACATTAGGCTTAAGCCCTTCCGAAGGTAGCAAGGATGTCGAGGCCCTTTGTGTTTATCCTAATCTTGATGGGGTAGTCAACGCAGCAAGTACTTTTTTGGATGAAATGAGAAGTGTTTATGAGTCCTATAAGTTAGGTACTCATGATAGGATTGTTTCCAAGGAAGCTATAGGTGGTCTCCTCTCATTTGATGCAGAGTTATGTCAACGGCCTGCTGAATCTCTCAACTTTGGAGACCTGAAGGAAACCACGTTACGAATCAGCAAGATTTTATCTTCTCTTTCAGCCGAAGGATCTTCTCAGAAGAATCTTGTGGTATATTTCATCTATCCAGTCAATAATGACTCACTTCTGATGCATATATGCGCGTCATTTAAGCTGCTATTTGATTTCTACAGGAAGGCCTTGGTTGAAAAGAAGTTGGCTGCCTCCAATGAGTTAGTTCTTCAACTTATTCCCCTGGACTTGGTAGCATCTGCTACTTCGATTAAAATACCATCGCCAACAGAATACGTGAAGCTTGCAATGCAAGTATATGATCGGTGCGTAAACTTTGCGTCTTCATCGTCTCCGCCAGCTATACTACTTGATCAACCATTGCCAAAGACCATCGACTTTAAGCTCAGTACTAATCAATCCGCATCTGTGCTACAAGAAAACACATGTCTTCATGTTGCATATGCTCAGAGTATTGACGATAGATGGATCACAGCAGCATGGACAGATAATAGAGGAAACCGTCAGATGACATCCTCATATTGTCTCGGTCGCAAACATGAGGCACTCTCCCGGACCTTTTCAGAAGTAGCCAACGAGGTTTGGCAGACTACCTTGGATATTGTATCTCAGAAGAAAATCCATTGGCGTATAATGATTGCTAAGGCCGGAACCATGGATCAGATGGAGATCGATTGTTGGATCAGTTTAGCAGCTGCTGCATCAGACATACAAGTTAGCTTAACCCTTATCACTGCGAAATCAGAGCCATCATTACGGCTGTTGCCAACTCCTAGCACGTTACAGCCCCCGACACATATCTCACAAACAGTGATGACTCCTGTATCGACACCTCAGACCGTTACAACATCAATAGTGTCTCCGGAAAGCACTCAGACAATTGACCCTTCATCAGGACACGAGAATCCATCAGCCACTGAGTCTTTAACTGTCCCTTCAGAGGCTGTAATGAATGCTCAGGTATCTATGGCCTCGAATGAGGGTGGAGTTGCAGCTCATATGTCCGGAAGATCCCCCGGAAATGCAGCAGCCATACAAAATGTTGTGGCCTCACCTGAAAACGTAAGCACTCCAGCTCGTGATACTCCGGGCAGTGCTCCAACTCCAGCTGTAGACTCTCCTGCCAATCCGGGAACTCCAGGAGATATTTCCTCGGAACCCGATATTGATGCTCGAATCATTGACTATACAGATGAATGTTGGGGCGCTATTTTATCGCATAGATTAAACAACTCAAACTCACTCCTTGACTTGAATCTGGCACTTATCAGCGGATATATCATCAAAAGGGGTGGCACATCAAGTGATGAACCCCCTGTATTACTAGAGATCAACATTGTGCATAGTGATGTCATTGGCAACACCAGGACTTTCTATGAGGGTTTACTAAGAGAGATTATTGGATATTATAGGGGTTTAGGGACTTTAGCACGAGTAAGAGGTGTTGTTGATCCTGTCAAAGATGGACGGCCGTGGCATATTGCAGCTGCAGAGAAAGCAGTTAAAGCATTATATATGCTACTATAGGATAATTCCTATTTGCCTAGGTGTTTATACATTAGAAAGCGTCCTATTTGATAATTCCGAATAATTCAAATATTAACTTAAAACACTTGTATATGTGTAGGAAAATGAAACTTTACGAAATTAAATCAACCATATCTCTCCTAACACAAAGGTGATATGAAATCGATATTTTTATTGCTATAATACGATTGAATCCTACATTAAAACATGTGTAGCAGGGTTTATCGAATCTATGATCTGATACAGAACGGTCTCAAAGCTGCGATATCATCTTCTTTGTGTATTCCGAGCCTCCTGGTCCACCACAACTCCAGCCAACAGGATCTTTAAGTAGGAATCGAGGATGGTGAGCATCTTTCTATGTATCTCTCAACCAGGAAAAGCTAGACATTGAACTCGTGAGAACGTTGTTAGGTTAGACGAAGCTGAACACAACTGAAATGCTTTAGTAGCTCCTTCCAAACATAACCCATTTGTCCGCGAGTCCGCCACACTCTGGATTTAGGCATTTAGTCTCTCCCTTAACCAGACCCTCTGGCTGCTCAAAGGGGATGCAAAGACTTTTCATGCCCATAGAAGGTGCCTTAGCATTCTCTGGGCCTTCTGCAGCCGCATCGGTCCTTCCTGTAGTCAACTCCTTGATCTTACCCCGCGAGGGTTGGCCCAATCAAGTCGCTAGAGAGAGAGGGTGTTATCGTAGTAAACCAGGGGTCGCCGAGAGGGGTCCTATCGAAAGTCCCCTCCCCCAATTCGCTCGGAAATTTTGGTGCTCTTTGGAGGGGCAGAATATACAGTCCAGCCCACGTGGGATCGCGTTATGACCATTGACGCTACAGGATTGCGAAAATCCTATTAATCTACTCGAACTCAGTAACCTTCTGGGGATCAGATATATTTTTTTCATCCCACAATGGCAGACATTCCACCCAACCTCAAAGGTAGGTCCGTTGCGGCAGCCACGAATCCCTCTCGATGGTCTACTCTCCAGACTACATGTGCTAAATCTCTGTATAGGTACTATCCATATCGCAGTTATTGGTGGTACCGGATTACAAAAACTCGAAGGCTACGAACCTGTGGCTACTGTCAACCCTCTTACACCTTGGGGTTATCCATCGGCTCCAATCCACATCCTACAACATAATGAACACAATATAGCTTTCCTCTCGCGACACGGCAACTACCATGAGTTGGCGCCTCATGAGGTTCCCAATAGAGCAAATATTGCTGCACTAAGGCACTTAGGCGTACGGACAGTCATTGCTTTCAGCGCTGTCGGTAGTTTACAAGAAGAGATCAAGCCAAGAGATTTCGTTGTCCCCGACCAAATCATAGATCGAACAAAGGGCATGAGGCTTCTGTACCCAAGTTGGTGCTAGAAATATATCTAATAGTGCAACAGGAATCAGACCTTTTACATTCTTTGAGAAGGGAGTTGTAGGCCACGTCGGATTCGCAGATCCTTTTGATGAGCAGATAGCGAAGATAGTCCGGGAGTGTGGACATGCTTTGGCTGGTGACGGAGTCACAATGCACGATAAGGGGACGATTATTTGCATGGGTAAGTTTCAAACGTTGGAAATCTTTGGAGGCTGCTAACTCGGCTTTCCGAAAATACAGAAGGTCCCCAGTTTTCCACCCGCGCCGAATCCAATATGTATCGTTCATGGGGGGGCTCTGTGATTAACATGTCCGCTCTTCCTGAAGCAAAACTTGCACGTGAGGCAGAGATGGTTTATCAGATGATATGTATGGCAACGGACTATGACTGCTGGCATTCAACAAGTGCAGATGTAGACGTCGAAATGGTGATGGGAAATATGGCGGCTAACTCTGTGAATGCAAAACGTGTAGTTGGTGCAGTACTTGATAAATTATCTGCGTTAGAACATTCCAATTTGATCACTGGGAAACACTGGGAGGGTCAGACATCTAACATGATTAAATTCATCACGAAGCCTGAAGGCCGAGGTGCTGAGGGAATCAAGGCTATGGAATATCTATTTCCTGGCGTTTTCAGCTAATGCACTTGGAGAGTTGCATCATTACGATAGGGAATAAAATAGAATAGAAATTATGATATGCCTTTATTCTAGGAAAACTACTAGATTTAAATTAATCATGATTCCATCTTTGATTAGGACGGGCCCGCTTTATTGTGACAGCCACTTTGTAACTTTATATTAATATTCTGAGAGCATCCAACAGGCCATTTGGATACATATTTGACAAGGCACTAGCGTTGCCTCTAAAAGTTGTACAGTACACTGTACAAAGTATAAATATATACAGGGTTTCTAGCAACCAACACCACGATATAGTCAACGCTTTAAGATCGCCCAGAGCGCTACCGGTATCCTGTAGGAACGAACAACTATAAAAATACAAAATATTATTAATCGCACGCTCAAAACCAAAAATAGCGCAATCAGTCGCCGAAGGACACCAATCACGAAACCAATGATATTTCGTACGGTCAGTCAATGGCCCGAGCCTAATAACAGTCTCCTATTCTTCTTTATTAGAGCGTTTAATTTCTTTTCGAGGACCTCTGTCTCTTTTCTTGCCAACTGAATTGCGCTCTCCGCTTCTTCGACTCTTAACAAGGAAACGTTACCAAGAGTCTCACTTTTTTCATTTTCGTGTCCAATGGCGAACTGTGCGGCCATACTAGCCCAACCTGCTGCTAGAACATCCGCTCTGTTTGCAATACCGGATGCCGTTTCTGAGCGCTCAGAGATAGTAGCAGTAGCGTCATTCATCCATCGTGCCCAAATGGTTGATTCCGGCTGATTGGCATCGGGATTGGAACCAGTTGAGTTTAGAGCCTTTTCAAGGTGTAGAGGCGTCGCAAGAGACGGAAGCACATACTGGTTAATATAGCTCAGTGCTTCATCATGGTGGATCTTGGTGACTGGATCAAATTGCGAAGAGCTTCCATTTGACAACGGTAAGAAAGCTGTAGACCCACTTGGAACAGCTCGCCCTCCAATCAGTGTGAATCCTTTATTTGCATGCTCTTTCCCAGAAGTAAAAGTTACTGCAGGTGGCTCTTTCGAGAGACGAGTTTGAAACTCCAGATATCGCTCTTCTTCTTCAGGAGTCAGATTCCGCACACAATTTCCACTAGGTGTCAATAAGACACGACCAGAGCCTTCCACAACTTTATGAACCGGCTTGCCTGAAAGCAGAGCGGATTCATCCTCTTGAGTTATTGTTAACTTCTGGTCAATGTTGGTCATTTCTCCAGAGAACTCATGACGATGATTTACACCAACAGGTGGCTGCAGAAGACCTAGACTAGTAGCGTCCTTAATAAAGCCTGATGAAACGAGCTGTTGTAAAGCCCATGCAGGGGTAATCTGCTTCTCTGGTACTTCTTCTAGTTGTTCTACGATAATCGAAGTCGTCTCAGGAGTAACATTGTTCTTAGATTTAGACTTGTTCTTCCCTTTAGTATCATTCATTTTAGTCTTGCTGATATCTTTGTTAGGGGAGGGAGGTTTCTCTAGGGCCACCGGCAAATGTTCATGTGTTTCGACCTGTGCTCTAGTTTCTGTGCTAGCTGCTCCTGCATGTCCTGGAGATGTGGGTCTGCTGGCAACTGGTGTTGAACCTCCTGCAATCCCGCTGCTAATTTTTTCNTTTTTTCTGCTTCTTCTTTCTGCCGACTATTGGCGCAATCTCCACTTCGGGTTCTAGCTTTAAAATTGTTGATTCTGCAGCTGATTTTTCCTTCTCCTTTTGGGCTTCTCTGCGCTGTTTCTTCTGCATGCTCTTGGTTGTTGTTCTCACTGGTGCAGATCCGATTTTGGACGGGGGAGGTGAACTAGCTCTGGACATGGATGCAGAAGTTATCGACGCATTATCAGAGATATGTTCGCTGGCAGGAGTATCTGGTCGTTCTAATCTCGAAGCTGAAGCAAGGCTAGGTTGTCGAGAAGGTGGGAAGTTAATTGGGAATGTGGATGTTGCCGAAGACGGTGTCGTTACGGAACCAGCTGGTGCCTCCATCTTCTGGGTAGGGATAACTCTCAACATCTTGGGAGCAGGCCTCGGTGCTGGAGATTGTGCTGGGATTGGCGGAGCACTTGGTGGGAGAGGAGGAAAGGCAGATGAGGGAAGTGCTGCTTTATTATGCGTGT
Source organism: Scytalidium lignicola (assembly GCA_002812745.2). Lineage (NCBI taxonomy): Eukaryota > Fungi > Ascomycota > Leotiomycetes > Scytalidium > Scytalidium lignicola. The sequence continues at coordinate 187,892 of NCSJ02000012.1, forward strand.
CTGCAGGAGGAGTCTGAGCTGGGCTGCTTGCGACAGCAACGTGAAGTATCCCTGGTGTAGATCGTTTGCTGGGGGTCTTATTAGGGGCTTCACTTCCGGATGCTGGGGCCACGGTTTTGTTTTCTGCCTTTGCCAATGCGGTTGTGTTGGCTGGAATAGCTGACTTCGTCGACATTGATACCTGTTCAGATTTATCTCCACTTCGTTCCAAGACTGGAAAATCTTCGCGTTGAATCGAAGGATTAGTAGGGGATGCCATGAAACCGGGGGCTAATATCTTTGATGGTCTAGAAGCGAGAGGCTTAACGTTCTCTTTGACTTGGGGACTTGATACTCCGGTGACCTTTGAAACTGAGGGCTGCTGAGTAGCAGAGCTGCTAGTAAGTGAGGTTGCAACCTGCAGAGCTGGTCCAACATTTATTTGAAATGGAGCGGGAATTCCCGGAGGTGGTGTAGGACGTGAAGATGAGTTGAATAGGGCATTGCCAGCTACGGGAGATGACAAACGTGTATGAGGAATTGCTAGACCAGGCGGAACTGATGGAGTCGACGAACGTGATGCTATACCAAACCACTCAACACTGCGAGGCACGCCGTACAATGGAGCGTTATCAGCTACCAAGGCATCAACAGAATGTGTTGCTTCATCGAGAGATGGTAGGCTTTGATCATCTACTAGCATATCTTCATATTAGCGAATTTGTTCTTCGGGAAAACTACCCAAAAAGTTGAAAGCAAAAAAAAATAGAATGGATTCTCGAGAATATCTTGGCAGATATCCTAGAGAACTGGCAATATTATGTTCATCTCACGAATTCCATCATCGTCTTCGGATTGCGCAAAAGAAGAGAGTACTGATTGCACAGAATGTGTAAGAATGCTATATTGACCAGCCAGGAGATGGCGTAAAGTCGGGGATTTTACGTACATGAAAAGCTGTCCAGACGAAGACGATGATGGAATTCCTGACATGACTTTGCCGTCAAGAATATGAAGCCTTGCTGCCCTCAACAGAAAGCTACCAGGAGGACCCATCAATTTCCCAATCGCAAATGACGCCAAAGCATCCAAAGCTCCCTTCCTTAAAGCTCATTAATGCGCGCTAGAACAAGATGTGTTTTCCGAGCCAAATGCAATACCCTACAAGGGGTCTCTGCGAACGCCAACCCTTACAAATGAAAAGATTATATACAATACTCCACCCAATACATAGAACACCTACTATCCAACCCAAAATTACCACCTAGTAAAGCCCGCGCCATACATCATGCTCGGGTTGTACCCACCTGGGGCCTGGCCACCAAACAGTCCTTGTCCAACTCCGGCATTGCTCTGTTGCTGGTGCTGCATTCTCGCTTGCAAGATACTCGGGTCCGCAAGATCGACTAAACCACCTCCTCCAGAGGAGGAAGTGTTAGCATGTCTGTGCTTCTTCCCCTTCTTCTTCTGCTTTTGACCGAAGTCATGGAATGCTCCAGTCTGAGGACCATAGAGCGATGCCAGGTGGCCTGAAGCAGGAGCTGGAGTGGAGGATGTAGATGGATACTGCTGAAGAAAAGAAGGAAACATGTACTCACGCTTGCCTGTATCATGCACTTGACTGCCACCAGTAGTAGCACCACCTCTACCACGGAGCATATCACGAAGGATATCACTATTATTGTCCTTTTGCGCAGCATTAAACATGCCGGAACCCAAGGAGCCGGTAAATGATTGACCTTGACCAAACATTCCGCCACTGATTGGTGGTGTTCCCGTGGATTTCAGGCCTGGAGGTGGACCTGGGATGGACGATCCATAAAACTGATTCCCTTGTTGACCATGACCAAGAGGAGGCATCATCGAAGACTGCTGCGCCATTAATTTTGGATTTGCTGATGGTTTCACAGAGGCGGAGCCGGCAGCTCCGTCGTTCGCAAAACTGTATCTCGACGACTGCCTGTTGTGTCCTTGTTGTTGGAATAGAGAAGATGATTGGCCAAGACCGACGCCAGGAGTAAACTGGTCAACAAATCCAGGTTGAGGTTGGCCAGATTTGAGAAGCAACAGCTGTTGCTGCTGTTGAGGTGTCAAGGTTCGACCATTAATTGAGCTTAGATTACCTATATTTGGATTATAGCTCTGGCCTATAGTAGAACCAAAGGCACCGCCCTTCTGAATAGGAAGTTGAGTGCTCGGCCGCCTCTGAAAGCTCTGGGTTTGGCTTCCCTCTCGACTATTCTCTTCTGGCTCCCCACCGAGTTGTAAACTACCACTTCCAGGTTCTTCCTCATCTCCGGGATCTGTAACTGACCGATGCTCAGTTTGTGTTTCTTGTTCTACATGCAGTCTAGCTTCCTCTTGCTGCTCACGCATAGCTCTTCTCTTCTCGCCTCCGTGACTATCAAACAGTGGAGGAAATGCCGCAAAAAACTCGGCGTTACTGTCAGCCGAACTTTTACCAGAAAATGTAATTAAAGGTGAGTTGATAGATTTCAACAGCTCGAGAAGGGGCTCGTTTCTTTGTGGTTTTGGAGAATTAGTTACAGCGTCTTCTGATGGCAAGACAGTGGCCTGTTCAACTGACTCTTGGTGTTCCTGAGCTGTCTCCGGAGCCATTTCGGTAGAATCGGCACCAGCAGCAGCAATGTGGGAGATAGCTGGACTTGATGCGGCGCCACTTGTAGCATGACTTCCACGTCTACTTCGTTGTTGCATCCCTCTATTCGCCCAGCTTGCTGATGAGGGGAGAGCAGAACCATCACCACTATCAGATCCATCCTTGCTTCCTTCTCTGACCATTGATTGTGTCGCGGTAGGGATAGTTTGCACTTGTTGTGGAGGTGCCTGAGAAGCTTGACGAGAAGAGGAGGCTGCAGAGGAGGTTGTAGATGGAAGTGGTCGTTGGGTGCTCACGCTATTTATAGAGGATAAATCTTGCCGTGAATAACTGTCGTCGTTGTCGCCAGGTTCGTGTAGGAACATGCATTGTTTATTCGTGCATGTCTCATTTCGAAGATATGCTGAACAATATTTCGTAGTTCCGAGTTGCGCCCGCAAAATTCGATCACCATTTTGCGATCCATTGACGGCGGCTATACAGCGTGCAGCGTCCTCCTTGCGGGCAAAAGTGACATATACGCCAAGTGATTGCGGGTTCTGGCCATCTGACTGCTTTGCCTTGCTAACAACGATCTTAATGATTTTTCCGTACTGGCCGAAATACTTTTCTCCTCGCAACGTCTGTAGTATTTCTTCGTCCTTAATTGTAGGGCTCAGTCCCATCACATACACCAGATTCTTTTGTATTACTCGAAGACCAGATAGATGTTTCCTATTCAGGCTTTCAACCTCTCTTTTTTGTGCTTCTTTCTGTCTTTGCTCGGCTTTCTTCTTTGCATTTTTTTGGATATTGGCCTTGAACTGTGCTATCCTAGACAGATGTTAGCTACGAATACGATATGGGAAATAGACATACTCTTCTGGAGTTACAACTTTCCATTCGATGGTCTTCTCATCATATGGTCGTCGACAAGCAGGGCATAATCCGTTCATATTATTCTTAATATTATTGAAGCAGAACTGACAGACCTAGACTAGATATTAGTAATCTAAAGGGTGATAATCTCCAGGCCGAAAACCATACCTGATAACCACATGGACATGGTCTAAAGTTCTTATCTGAAAGATCAAATTCTTCGACACATAGTGGGCTACGAAGAGCATGCGTTAACTCACAGTCTACAGTAGTAATACCCCATCTACAATATGAACATGAGGTGACGTTTGATGTTAACACGTACCAGGTATCATCTTCTTCATCGATGAAGCTATCTTGAGGTGCCATATTGCTCATTCACAGAGTCGGGGACGAAGTATTGTAAGGATAGTGTCGAACGTGAGCACAACGTTGACGATGATGGCGCGCCAGGATTTCTGTCTCAGCGCGTCGCTGCGATTCTCACAGGAAAGGGTGCCGATAACGAAGATAATATCTCTTCTAGTATGGGTATCAGAGGAGTACCAGTGGCAAGTATGGTAGACTGAAAAAGTAGAGAGATGATTAGTGAGAAGATGAACGATGTTGAAGGGAAAGAGAAGAACTGGTTGTCGAGGGTGTTAGACTAACCGAGTATCGACTAGTGCGCTCAGCTAGGAAGCCGAGATTGAGAGCTCCGTCTGAACGTCACATCATAAAACATCGAGCTCTATTTTTGTGATTGGCAATTCAGCCCCATTGAACATGGCGATGAGGGCACCAGGTCGCCGAGCCATGGCATCGGCTCTGAAGTCTAGCAGGTCTTCCTTTTTGCATCGCAACGAAACCAATTCTAAGCGCTTTGCAAGTTATCATGTCGTAGTCTCTAAAGACACTCCGAATCCGCGAAACTTCCCACGACCTGAACAACCATCGAAGCAGGAGATTCCAATTGTTAATCCTGCCGACAAATACCAATCCAAGGCAGATGAAATGCATCGCTATGGCTCCTGGCTGATGGGCTGTCTTCCAAAGTACATACAGCAATTTTCCGTATGGAAAGATGAGTTGGTTATCTATATCTCTCCAAGCGGTGTTATTCCCGTCTTTTCGTTCCTCAAATGTAAGTATCCTAAGTCTACTTTCAATGGTTACTGTGTCTCTATGTCTCTAACTGTCTTTAGACAACACTGCCGCTGAATTTACTCAGGTATCCGATATTACCGCAGTCGACTTTCCCACCCGAGATCAACGATTCGAGGTTGTCTACAACCTCTTGAGTGTTCGTCACAACGCTCGAATCCGAGTGAAGACATACGCAGATGAGGCTTCCCCCGTACCCAGCATCACAAGCCTGTATGATGGTGCAAATTGGTACGAAAGAGAGGTTTATGACCTTTTTGGCGTTTTTTTCGTTGGTCATCCGGACCTTCGACGCATTATGACAGACTATGGATTTGATGGGCACCCTCTACGGAAGGATTTCCCATTAACTGGTTATACCGAGATCCGTTATGATGAGGAAAAGAAACGTATTGTAGTCGAGCCGTTAGAGTTAACACAAGCTTTCCGAAATTTCGAGGGTGGAACAGCGGCATGGGAGGTAAGTTGCTACAAATATTTAGAATCCAATCCTTTACATAGTCACTAACTTTTAAGCAGCAAGTTGGACTTGGCGTGGACCGAAAGCCCGAAACATTCAAGTTACCGACACCAAAACCGGAGCCGAAAGAGGAACCGAAGAAATAGATCGTAAATCTCGATTGTATATAGCTTGTTGTTATTAAATGTGCCCGTTAAATGTACCAGATTAGAATATGATCTGATGTATGTTATCATCAGCTTATCGCAGAAATTCTCTTTTCACGAAGGTGTATCACATCTTGTAGGGTAAACCTTTTTCCAATCTCCTATCCTTGACATTTATTCTTCAAAATAGACAAAATGCCATTTAAAACCATCGAGGGTATTACCGCCCACCGCTCTCGAAGTATTAAACAATTTATCAGAACATAGGAAAATGCGACCTTCGAGTATCCCTGGCCCCTAGCCAGGTTGTCCAAGATTCAGTCGAGTAATTTATAATAAGCACTTAATTATAAATTTGTCTTCAACTTTTACTCCAGTTTCCAGGGCATTGTCATATGACTATCTATGCTTAAACTAAACCACCTTAGTAATTTGAGTGATTTTGTAGTGATGTTGGAAGAAGACTCCGCCACTCGAAGCAAGCATCACAACTAGATTTGCTGTTATACTTAAAATCGGTTAGTTTCAAACTAATTTGTATTTATTGATCAAGATGAGTACATCCGAATAAATATGGACTGCATAATACTATTGGAGGCATTTAGTACATAAAATATGTGGGCTAAATTGTTGCCATTCACTCCTATCGTATCAGAATGAAGCCATGGAGCATTCTCCAGTTGGAGAGACTAGGCAGGATCAAACACTCTAGTTTTTAAGTATTGTTGTGGTGTTTAGAATGTGGTTTTATTGTACATTTAAAGAAAGAAATTTGGATTTCTAACCTTGGATTCTAGATCTCTAGCTGAAATCCCAACCGTCATTTTGAAACCAAGATTAATAGCGTAACATATTAATATTTGTGTTCCCTAAACTACAGAAAGTGTAAACCTTGTAGAACCAGAGGCTTAATACTCATCATCAGAGTCACTATCATCTGGCAGTAATACTCTATATCGTCGGCTCGCTAGGTCTTCCTCAAGCCCGCCGTCGCTTTCCGGGTCAACGTATCCATCGCCACCTAATAGACTCAGCGCTACAGGTAAGAATATCAAAGCATGACTCGCTGCAAAGATAACTAATGCCAACCAAATTCTAAAATAGTAAATCTCAAATATCTTACTTCTAGTAAACGCCAGAACGGAAACACCGAGGAGCTTGGTAATTGTAATACCAGAGAAGACCGAACCCCCGACATTTACCAGAGCAGTCCAGGTACGAGCGTCGCGACCACGAAACTTATTCTTTGCACGCTGCATTACGGATCGGGAGGGGAACATGAAGGCTCTAGCGACATGTGCGCAAAACTCGACACCAATTCCAACGCAAATTACCAGATTGACCAGACTGACTGCATTCAATGAAACATCAAATACGGCCATTGTCCCAATGATGTCGACGACTATCATCATCACAGTTATCATGACAACCGCACCGGTTCTTACAGAACCCAATAGAATTGAAGAGATAGCAAAAATAATGGCTAGAGCAGATCCAAGCAAAGTGGCCGTCAGGCTGCGGATGGTGGAGTATTGGTCGAAAAATATGTAGAACAAACTATACGGAAAAACCTCAATACCGGCATTCTTGGCTAATCCATCTGATATCCGACGGGCGGACGCATATGCAGCAATAAAGTCTTCTTGGCTCCTCAGTGGAGTATGGCTAGTCCGAAAGTGACTCGCAGGAATAGTGTTCCTCTCAGTATCAATAACGAGTGCATTTCCATAGGAAGCCTGTCCACCTAGTGGACAGTCTTCATCGGTTGGAGATTCAATCCAGCGTTGGAGGTAGTCGATGAATTCTTCGCCTTCTGGCATACCATAAAGTGTAATGTTCCATGCCGGGTCCCTATCCTCGAAACAAGTCGTGCCGTGGTCAACACAGCATTTTTCAAGGTCAGGGTTTAACCAACCAAAATAATCATCAATCCAACTGGCGGCATTGCTGGCGATATACGATACATTTGGTCTCTTTCGCTCTTGCTCCAAAATGTTCGCAAGAGATTGGCTCTCACAAGTTGTGAACCGAGAGCAGAGTTGTTGCTGATGCACACGTTCGCTGACATTGAGTTCTCTCGTAACGAAGTAAACAGGAGGACCAGAGTCAAAATAATCGTAAAGATCGTTAAAGTATGGAATCAAATATGAGTCATCCGGGATTGCAACTCTCTGGTCCAGGCCAAGGGTTACTTTCGGCATCAACGCAATACCAGCGGTGAAGATACCAAGAAAGATTATTATAACTGCCGCTTTTACATCCCTGCGAAGAATCGTAGGAGCATAAGACTTGCGAATGAACTGCTGCAGAAATCCTTCCTCAGCTCCTTCATATAACCTTACTTGGCCATTCTCAGTTGCACCTCCTAACTGTATACTGGCACTATTAATCTGGATGCATGGAAAGCAATCTGCTCGATGATCTTCAACACGTCTTTGATTGAGCGCAAGGACGGACACAAACATAGTGACTTGGAGAAGTGCATTAATAAATACAGCTCCTGCTGCATATACTGCGAAATTTCGTACAGCAGGCATGCCGGCAAAGGCGCCAAGCGCAAATGTAATAGTTTCTGTAGATGCTGACAGGAGTATTGATGGTCCCATTCGACCTAGTGCTTTGGCAACACGATCTTCAACTATATCGTCTGGGTGACTGATGTTCACCCTTTCGAATTCGTGGACAATCAAGAACACGTTATCCACACCAACAGCAAGGACAATGAACGGTATAACTTCAGCAATAATGAGGGTAACTTTAATCCCAACTGCAGAAAAGAGTCCTATTGAAGCAGATATAGACATAAGAACGATGATAATGCCTACTACTCCAAGGGTAAATTTAGATTGTACCAAGGATGTTGCAGGATTCAACAACACAGATCGGAGGGAAATGGTTGTTGACCCAAGAGCAATAGACGCATAGAAGAACATAATTATATAACTTATAACAACGATCTTCGCGTCCGTGTTGGTCGATTTATTAAGTTCTTGCTCCAAACTAATTTCTGTCGAGAAGGAAAGTCTCAATCCACGAGCCTTTGCTTCGCTCTGAAGGTCCAAAAGCTTTGATTTCAAAGCTGCCTCCCAGTCCATAGCCTTCAACACCTCGGATGAGCCTTCGTTGGCATTATTTACTACAAAGGTAGTAATGAGAGCCGCCGAGTCTGTAACATCACCAGATGATTGCCATCCTCCTAAAATCATATTTGGAGATATCGGCTGGCCAAATGCCGGACGGCAGTCAACAGGGTGGCTTGCACAATCGCGAAGTTTCTGTTTCCAACTGCTCGGGCTGATAGTTCTTATATCATCTGCCAACCAACCAGTGACAGATTGAATAACACAAGCATCTCCTGTCGGTTTGAAGCATACATCGTTGAGCGTGGCCCCGTATATTTCGCCCTTGAGGGTTCTAATACTCTTCTCCACGCCAAACCACCAATCAAGGGTTTCATAGCTAAGAACAGGTCCAGCTCCGTCGGTGGTCGTGTCATTTACCAGAAACACTTGCTCAGCACGGTAGAATGGTCCGAAATTCTCATCGAAGAAACTCTTCTCCTGTGCAGCGGCAGATGTAGGGCTGACCCATAATCTTGCAGGGTCTCTCTCCACTTCAAATCTCATCCAACCCAGACTCAGCAGGCCGACCACCAATAGACTAACACCAATCGTTATCCCAGGAAAGCGTGCTGCTGTGTAGCCTAGAAAGCTAAATGCTCTATCACATACTGAGTTAATCCAGTAATTTCTCTGTTGTCCATCATACATTGCACCATTATGGACCATGTCTCCTTCATCCTCATCATCGCTAGGTGATATGTCCTGCAGGAGTCGTAATCGTTCACTTTTGCGTCTCGAGTGTTTCGCCCACGCTATGTGGCCAAAAATTATAGCAACAAATAGCAATAGGAGAACACCGTAAGTTAAGATCGCTGCAAATGAAAGGCAGGGAAGCAATCCGACATGGCACGAACCCACTTCTGTAACCTCTGGTAATTTTGGACAGACTGCAGGACAGTCTATGCAAGCGCATCTAAAGTTCTCATCTTCATCGTTACATCTCTTCGGAACGATAGGTAGTGGATTCATCTTCTCTTCATGATACTGACTCGGTCTTGGGAAGTTTATCTGGAAGGGTGATCCTAGAAATTTCTCATCCCCCAAAAATTTCAAAAATGATTGGTAATCCTTTGCTCCTCCTCCAATTAAGTCCATGGCATTCGCATTCGAGGGGCCAAATTTCACATCCTTACAGCTGTTGTAGAATCCCTCTCCATATTCGTCTGATATTAACTGGTCGAGTTCTGTGACTATAGACTTATCTCCCTTTGGCTGGATGTTTGTTACGTTAACAAATAGCGATTGATCTGGTGAACATGTGAAGGTACAGAATATGTTGTAAAAGTTCTCTTTGCAAGCTGGACAGGCGGATATAATGGGGTTCGCCTTCTTAAGGTTTTCTTCAAGCGCTTCAAGCTAGAAGATCGTCAGCATATAACAATGAAATCAATCAATCCAGTCGTACCTGCTCAGTCTCACAACAAACAGGTCCGGTGTTCCATTTTGGGCCACATATCTCTACGAGCTGCTTCCTGACATCATCTTCCGGTTCTCTAGCTAGACCATTATCTGGGCAGGGTAACTCGGCTCCAAAAAAAGACTTCTTTCCGCAGTTTCCTCGTATGGAACATCTTCCTGCCTCATGCTTCGGTGTATATAGCTCCACACCAACAACGGTCGTTGCTAATAATGCTGCTAATGAAGTTGTTGACTGCCAGAACCGCCCCATCTTTCGACAGAACACCGCAGAGCGGTGTGGTCTTTATTAAGTCGCCTCAATAGGTAAATGTGGTAAGTAAAATATTTCGGCAAGCGATATTTCCTTCTAAATGCAGTCAAAATGTTGACTACAAGTATGTCCGAAATCACTCCTGGAAGTTGTTGTTCCTGGAGGGAGTTCTGCGTCATCGGGGTACTAGGTCGTCGTCGTTCCAGCCACAGTGGCGCACAGGTCAAGTCTCAGAGCTTTGATTCGCTCTAGGTTAACACAACAACAATCAGGCAGATCCATCTTTCTGCTATCAAAGACACGATGGTCTCACTGCTTAGTCCTAGAGTGGCGGCTACTCGATGCAATCATCCCCTGATTCATTTAAATGAAAGACAGATTCAATAGACTCTACTATTATTAACGTCGATATTTTTCGGATTTTGGCAGAGAAGCTGAAGTTGCTACTTATTAGCTCACAAATAATAACTTAAAAAGCAGTGAAGGAAGAACTAGGTATTGAAGTCAGCTATCAGAAACTCGATAATTACCTTCCTAGTCATATTATATTCCTAGCAAATTCTCTTTACTACGAGCACGTTATTCATGACAAGATTGAAAATGGCCGAAAGCTTTTCTACTCCGTTACAACGCTTGCTAGTTAATAACCCTATGGTTTTCATCCTCAGTCAGATCTCGATGATTCTAGATTCAAGATTCTAGATCTGAATTCATTATTATTATTCCCGTATCTCAATCATGACTTGACTCGGCTGGAAGTGGAACTGTTTGTTTCCAGAGGCGAATATTGTGATGTTTCAAGAGCCTTTAATTAGTAAAATGAAAATGGCTTACGCTCTTCTATTTCAGGATCAAAGATAATCTACAACCTGTCATTCTCTGAGAACACATTAGACGGTAGTTTTACAAATAGTTTTCAATAGTTTTCAATGTCGATTTTTTAGAGCATTCTGGTAGTTAATTACTTCTTTTACTACGGAAATAAAGATACCAAACTTAGATTGAGGTGTGAACTGGATCTATAACCAACACCCGCCGAGTAATAGCTAATTCCCTGAGGAGAACATGAATGAGGCGATGTCGGTTTGAAGGAGCCAACTTAAATATAACCCAGCCTATATAATTCAAAAGATTTTGCATTAGAGTTGCACCAGAATATTTCTCAACCCCTACACAGTCGAGTGCAACCTTCACTAGTAATTGGTGCTCTGAAGGTACAGCGCTAGATCTATGGATCTAGACCCGCCAGTCCCAAGGTTAGTCGAAAGTTGTTTAGATCGCACTCATAATGAAGTCGGTGGTATCGCACTGACTGAGTTTGCTATTTTAAAGCATTCTTTGACTCTGCTAGTGACAGGACTCTGAGTGATCTAAACCGGATCCCATCATTTTATAGGAAAGCTGATGAGTAGTTCTGCTTCTGAGCTAGACCTTTATCTGGCTTCAGAGGATTGTGATAGTGTCTGTGATAGCATGATGTCATGAAAGTATCGGGGACAATTTGCTAGGGCTATGTTGTAGATAAAATCCGGCTGGTAGTTTCAGAGGCTTGGTCATGACGCTCTTTATCATTTGGTATGCTAATTTTAGAATCTCCAGCTGCAACCCCATCCTCTTGGAAAAGCGCTAGGTGATGGATATATTTAATGACCTAAAAACCCATGCAATCAGCATTTGACGCCTGGGAATTGGATTTTATTGCCGTTAAAGATAGATTAGGGTGAAAACGAACCGGTGTTGGAATCAAATATTGTACACTCATCCCTCTTCTCAGAAAGAGCCTAATCTTGGTTGAACTAACATCATTTGAAATAATTTGTTCCTGACAAGTATTAATGAGTGCGGCATACAATATGGTAGATAAGAGGATTACCATAACGTAGATATTCTCCTGCCACTGCTGAAGACTTGCAATAGCTTCGTCAATATCAGTTCCTGATCGTTCTAGAATGAATGTCTTGTAACGTCCTAGAATGTGGTCTAGATCTTGCTCACTCCATACACCAGGTGTTGACATCGTTTGAATAAGATCAGCACCAGCTAGTAATGCAACTTTGACGGGCACTCGTGTTCCATCGGGACGCTCAACGCCTCCTAGAACATTATTAATCTCATGCCCAAAATGGTCCAGTACTTGAGCTGTGGGTACGAAGTTTTTCTGGATCGCTTCCCATGGATCAACCATGAGCCAATTACTTGTCTCATTAACTGCAAGTTCACACATTCGAAGCCTGATATTGGTTAGCTTAAAATGTGGAGGTATAGAATGAGATATGTTACCTATGAGTAGCCGGCGCTAGGCCCGCTTTCTTATAACCATCCGACACGGGCGAAAGCCACCCTCCAACAATTTCGAAATCTGTATTGTATTTTGAATAATCCCGAGCGATCTCAAACATTCTTAAGTGCAAATAGGTTATTGGCGAAAAGGACCCGCATGCTACCAACACGAGCGGCGTCCTTGCGGGGTCCGTTTGAGTGAGCCGGAGCCGATGACTCGGGAATATGTAGTTCTGGAGCGTCTGCTCAGAGGCAGACTGTATGGGTAGGTTTGACTCCATTTGAGCAAAACAATACCAAAATACCAATTTGGCTATTTAAGAAGGGTTTCTTTTCGAAGGTGGTAGGAAAAGGAAGAGTCTCGTAGTTAAAACGTTTTAGCGCAACGTTTGAATGACGAATTCCGGCGTCGGTGATTATTATTCGGAGTCTGATGCGGGGTTAGGGCGGCATGACTCTTCTAGAGGTAACTAGAGCTTTTCAGTGCTTACCTATTCCACAAATTTCTTATCATAAAACACGATTACTCGAAACTTGTATATCATAGATTTCAGAAGAGAATAGGGTTTGTAGAGGGCTTTCGGAGATGGCCGATAAATACTCGGTAAATCTAGACCTCAAGGTGAGTATTACATCCTGTTAACATGCCTCCGCTAAAAAGATTTGATATTTCTGAGTAATCAACGACCATGTCACAGCTTTTAAGACATCTCTTTCCTAAACCTGAACTTTCAGCAAGTATAACTTAAGAAAGGAGCCATTTCCCAAAAGCAAGGCTGAAATAAAACTCGAGTACGTCCGCAAACAGCAGAGATACCCCGCATGAGATACCCGCTTTAACATCCAGGCAATGAGATGCCTCAGCTTGCCACCTATGTGGCTAAATTTTTGAGATTTTTCTGAATCTGTGCGGACTGTACTGATAACCTGGACGCGCTAAGATATTGACCTCTTATCTGTTTAAATTGATTCACTTGTCTCGAAGATGATGTTACATAAATGTATGGCCTGATAGGTTTGTCGCTAGAGAAGCTTATANTTTTTTGCTTGATATAATAATCTGCAACATGTGGTTCTACTATCAATCAAAAATTGCGGACGGGCGGATCCTGTAACATCCTTGGAATGACGTAGCTTAGACGTTGATACAGAGGTTCAGGCTGATCTAAGTACTCCTCTTGTCGTTGGAAGCATCGAACAATGAGAGATCTACCCGTGAAACCTTTAATATAACAATTTGCACGTTGAAAATTGAGCTGCAAACTATGTGCATGGGGAATTAGCTGCCAGCTAGAAATCTGACGCATCAGTTTTGCTTATCGTTACTATAATAGTATTGATACCGGAAGCGCTTCCAGTACCGAAGCCAACTGAAAGGACCTAGCCTCGCTGGCAAGCGCCCGAAGCGCTCCCGTGGTTATTACACCAGGCGAGCCAGCCTCAAATCTCTACCTTACGACTTCCTACCCACTGTGGTAATTATTTCGACATTTATTTCAGGACTGCGAATATTACTGTGACACTTATGTATAAATACCGCCAGATGGCGTAACCGATGGCACAGAAACGGACGTCTTCGCAGGACACGAGATCGGCAGCTCCGTCGGCGGCTTCAGAGTCAAATTTCGATTACTACTCAGAACCAGCAAGAACACTCTCTACAGCAACCTCCATCTCCTCTTCATCTTCTCTCCCTCCTAGGTACACACAGATTTCACTCCCTTCTTTGTCCTGCTGTTGTCAACAACCACGTTACATCCGATCTATCTCAACCTCCCATGATCTTCGAACGGTCTGGAGGACGAGACGAGATTAGAGGGTTCCCTTCAGAGTCAAATACTCATGTCTCCCAGGATTACTCGTGCGTCCACCAGACAAGCAGCCACTTCCTCAGAATCCTCAAGTGTCGCCGGTGCTGCGGTTTCGGTAGCTGCCTCGTCCACACGGCCCCCCCCCTCTCGCAAACGCAAAGTGCCTCCTCGTGATCCAAGTCCAGTAGACGTCGAGCCACTCAAAAATTCATCTTCTAAACGTCAGAAGCGTCAGAAAGTAATAGAACCAGAACAAGCTTTACCGGTACCACCGCAAACTTCCCGTAGACGAAAGGCAAAAATACCAGTGGCCATGTCGAGTCCTAGGTAGGTTGCTAAGCTTTAAGCTGCTTACACGTGCTAACGTTTTCCAGTGGTTCTGCTGGCCCGTCCAGCGAACCGTCAGTTCTGTCAACGGCCTCGTCAAAGAGGAAATCTAGTAGAAACAAAAAGGCTTCTCAAGGTTAGTAGATTCTCTAATCATGTTTTTATCATGACATTTCTGATATATTCTCCAGAAACATCCATCCAGAGAACAAACCCAGGTCGAGCATCTNAAAAAGACGAACAATACCAATGATGATGATGGTGACGCCATGACAAATGAGCTGGAAGAAAAACAATTACACTCAGCGGTCGAGGATGAGCCGAGTGATGATAATGAGGATGAGGAGATACCCCATGACTATGATGGAGGGGAAGATGAAGATGACGATGATCCATTTGGAGGTTTCGGGGGACCCGGTGGACCTCCGCATGGTCTCTCAAGCACACTGCGAGCACTGAGCGGGATGATGTCAGGGGTTTCATCTAGGTTACGGGATATCCTGAGCAATCTAAAGGAGAAGTCCGACCCATCAGTTCAGCTTATTGCTCTTCAAGAACTATCAGAAATTTTGCTGGTATCGACCGAAGACAATCTCTCCGGACACTTTTCTCCGGATGCGTTTGTCAAGGAACTGGTAGCTTTGATGCAACCGTCAGAGTTCGGGGAAGAAAACCCGGAAATGATGCTCCTTGCTTGCCGATGTCTTGCCAATTTAATGGAGGCTTTACCTGCAAGTATTGCCAATGTAGTATATGGCGGCGCTGTTCCTGTACTCTGCCAAAAACTCTTAGAGATCCACTTCATTGATTTAGCAGAGCAGGCCCTTAGTGTAAGTTTATAATGCTCCTGTCTCTCGTTATTTTCTAACGAAATGCTAGACACTTGAGAAGATATCGGTTGAATATCCTGCATCAATTGTTCGGGAAGGCGGCTTGACTGCCTGTCTGACATATCTCGACTTTTTTGCCACAAGCACTCAGAGAACTGCGGTCACAACTGCAGCAAACTGCTGCCGAAACATACCTGAGGATTCGTTTCCAGTTATCCGAGATGTTATGCCAATTCTATTGAATGTTATTGGATCAAGTGACCAAAAGGTTGTTGAACAAGGGTCTCTCTGTGTCTCTCGTGTTGTTGAGAGCTTCAGATATCACCCTCATAAGTTAGAGGAACTTGTGAGCACTGACCTCCTGAGAGCAATCCTCCGTCTCTTACTGCCGGGTACAACGAATCTTATCGGACCAAATATCCATACACAGTTTTTACGAGTTCTTGCGATAACAGCAAAGGCTAGTGCTAATTTGTCTGCGGAATTGTTCAAGATGAATGTGGTTGAAACTTTATATCAGATATTAACAGGCGTCTCTCCCCCGAATGCTACGGATGACGTTGCTTCGAAACTTGACAGTGTCGTTATTATGCAAGCTTTAATTCACAGACCACGGGAGCAAGTCATCGAAACATTGAATGTTATTTGCGAGTTGCTTCCTGGATTACCAAGAGAGTCTGACATTGCATCGGAGGAGCCACCTAGTCCAGAATCGTCAAGTTCGAGAAAGAAATCATCTAACGAGAAACGCCTTGAGCTCCTAGAAGGCTGCAAGCCTGAAGTCAGGCGATTCGCCATAATCTTATTCCCAACGCTTACTGACGCTTTCTCGAGCACTGTTAACTTGAGCGTACGCCAAAAGGTTCTCACAGCTCAGATTAAGATGCTATCTAACTTAGATAAGAATATCTTAATGGAAGCACTGCGTGCTGTGCCATATGCTTCTTTCCTAGCTGCTATTCTCTCACAACAGGATCACCCTACTCTAGTCAACTATGCTCTTCAAGCTGCTGAGCTGCTCTTAACCCGCCTGGATGATATTTATCGTTATCAGTTTTATCGTGAAGGTGTGATTGCAGAGATCGCAAAACTAGCTGCAGATGAAGTTGAAAATGACGAAAATTCTTCGTCTGGATCTTTTATGGATGCCGTAGCGACCCCGGCCGTGGCACTTGATTCCCAAAAATTAGCTGAGAAATCCGAACATAGAAGCGATGGTGATGATGACGAAGTCTCCTCTGAAGAGGATAATGATGATAACGAGAATGACATTGCAGACGATGCATCTGCCTCTCCAGAAAGCTCTCGCGGTTCTACAATGTCACTGGATGGACCTCCGCACCAAATTCTATCAGATGTCCTTAGCATGCAACAACTCATCAGACAGCGTGCGAGGGGATTCTTGGATGTTCATGAAACAGAGAGGAATAGTAAAGCAATGAAGAAAAAAGCGTTAAAAATCTTGACAGGTTTACAGACCTTAGCATCAGAGATTGAGAACTTTTACCTTCATCAAGGACCAGGTGATGGTGTGAAACTATTTTCTAAATTGGCATCTTATTTTGAGGGGGATGTGCTAGAGAGTGTTACCAGCGCAGAACTTCTGAATTCCGAGGTAGTTCGAGTTCTTCTTGATGTTTTCAATCATCCTGATGAGACACTGAGCAATGATGCTCGGTCAACTTTCTTGGAGGTGTTCATGGGCCGAATAATCTCGAAGAAACCAATGACAGCTAGCCCGGACTCCCCCATTACCCCGTTCAGCATCTTAGTGCACAAATTGCAGGATCTTCTGAGTAGATCCGAGCATTTCGAAGTGATCACTGTGCATCAAAATACCTTTGATGGCAATCGCAGTAGTGCTGCTTCTATGCTTGCGAAACAAATAAGGTTAAAGCTAGTGGCGGATGATGATTCCGATATTCCAAGGCCTTACCGGAACATCATGGTCTCAATACATGCTATTGCCACATTCAAGGCTTTGGATGATTATCTACGCCCGAGAATTAGCTTGTCAGAACGGCCTAGAGCTGCGAGACATAGGGATGGCTTATCAGGCACCCTTGCAGCCCTTGCAGCAGCAGGTCTACCCAGTCCATATTCCGGCATTCCTAGTAGACTTTCAGAACGTGGAGAAGCAACAGCAAATTCAACAAGCAATTCTCCATCTACACCAAATCCCCGGCCTTCTCGTAAAGCGAAATCAAAGTCTAGCCCAGTTGAAACCCCAGGGTCGGTGGGCCAAATGTCACAGGCTGCTTCACAAGAAAAGGGAATCGTCCGCCGATCAAGCCGCCGACAACGTGCACAAGCCGAGCCACCTATTAATGCTCCTACACCAGGAGATGACGATAATTTAGAAGGTGCCTTGGAGTGTGCCGATGAGAGACAGCTTAGTGACGAGGAGGACCTGGAAAGCAGTGCAGCCTTGGATACTATAGTAGGGGATCTGGACGAAGAAATGGAAGAAAGTACTCCACCTGATGCTTCTGCTGTCAACCTTGAGGTTGCCGCGGGAGGCAGAGTTACAGCACGTAAAGAGGATGGAACAAGAGTCGCAACCCCGTCGCAGCTCCCGGGAAGTAATCCTCACAATAATCAAGTTTCACAAACCGCAGCATCGAACGCAGTTGCAGCATCAGCCACACCTAGCGCCTCGAGACCTATGTCATATGCGGCTGCGATCCAGGCAGTTCCACAAGACTGGCATATAGAATTTAGTCTTGATGACAAAGTAATTCCGAATGAGACAACAATTTATAGGGCTGTCCATAACACTTCAGGCGCCACTGACGAACAGGCAAGCCGAAGCGTATGGTCTGCGATTCACCCCATCAAGTTCAAGCGAGTTGCTGGCCCACCACCTCCAGAGCAGAGTTCTTTTACTCACTCTACCGATACTAATCCTGAGACGACTGCGTCAGGTATTCCAGCATCTCTGGATAAACATCCAGCAACTTCGTCAATTCTCCGGTTACTTAATATTCTCCATGCCCTCAATGCGAATCTGGACGATGTATTGGCAGAAAATAAGGAGACGTTGAAATTGAATGCAGAGCCTCTATCTCAATTTGTGAACACCAAACTCACCGCAAAGCTTAATAGGCAGCTTGAGGAGCCTTTGATTGTTGCAAGCAACTGTCTTCCAAGTTGGAGTGAAGATCTCGCTCGACTCTACCCATTCCTGTTCCCTTTCGAGACGCGCCATCTCTTCCTGCAGTCCACATCATTTGGGTATGCAAGGTCAATGACTCGATGGCAAAACGCGCAGTCTGCAGATGAATCAAGACGAGATCGTCATAGAGACGAGCGGCCATTCTTAGGTCGTCTCCAGCGCCAGAAAGTTAGGATTTCTCGATCGAAGATTTTAGAGTCGGCCTTAAAGGTTATGGAGCTGTATGGAGCCTCCCAAAGTATTCTTGAAGTGGAATATTTCGAAGAGGTTGGCACTGGTCTGGGTCCGACATTGGAATTCTATTCCACTGTTTCTAAAGAGTTCTCTAAGAAAAAGCTTAAGCTCTGGCGAGAAACTGATTCCAATGACAATGATGAATACGCATTCGGCGTCCGTGGTCTCTTTCCTGCTCCGATGAGCGATGAACAGGCGTCAAACGAAAATGGAAAACGTATCCTCCATCTCTTCAAGATGCTTGGTAAATTTGTTGCTCGATCTATGATTGACTCTCGTATAATCGATGTCTCTTTTAATCCAACCTTTTTCCGAATTGGTGATCAATCAAAGCCTGTTACACCATCTCTAGGTGCAGTTAAGACAGTAGATCCACAGCTAGCAAAGTCACTTAAGTTGATCAAGAGGTTTGCTGTGGGAAAGAAGGCCATTGATGAAAATCCAAATCTCACCCCAGCAGAGAAGGTAGCGCAGGCAGAGGCTCTGGAAGTTGATGGCGTGCGCATTGACGATCTTGGCCTTGACTTTACACTCCCTGGCTACTCGTCAATTGAGCTGCTACCTAATGGCTCCCAGATTCCCGTTACTAGTGATAATGTTGAATCGTACCTGGATAAAGTTATCGATATGACCCTTGGAAAGGGGGTTCAACGGCAAGTTGATGCTTTCAGGGCTGGGTTTACTCAAGTCTTCCCTTACTCAGCGCTGAGTGCATTCACACCTGATGAGCTCGTTATGCTCTTTGGTAGAATTGAAGAGGACTGGTCTCTTGAAAGTAAGTATCTTAACTTATAGGTTGTTCTAGATTTGCTAATAGAATACTAGCCTTAATGGACTCGATAAAAGCAGACCATGGCTTTAACATGGATAGCAAGAGTGTGAAGAACTTGCTCCAAACTATGAGCGAGTTGTCACTACCAGAGCGTCGCGAGTTTTTGCAATTCACGACAGGGAGCCCTAAACTTCCTATTGGTGGTATGTATGCTAATTTATGTATCTCTTCTCTTCCTAACAAAATTTATAGGCTTCAAAGCTCTTACGCCCATGTTCACTGTGGTATGTAAGCCCAGTGAGCCACCATACTTATCCGACGATTACCTGCCAAGTGTGATGACTTGTGTCAACTATCTAAAATTGCCAGATTACACGAGCTTGGAGGTCATGCGCCGTCGTATGAATACTGCTATCAAGGAAGGCCAAGGGGCTTTCCATTTATCATAGGTGTTTTGTTGGATGAGCTGAGAATGATTCATCTCAGCATTCACATTATGAGGGATGATCACTCGGTTTGCTTATTTTGCATGCTATATATTTATGATTTTCTCAGCACCAAGTCTGTCTTCACCCGCTTGGTCTGTCGAAGCTCATATCAAATTGCATGGGAGGTCGTTGAGGCGCATAGCTGGGGAGAGATCTAAACATGGATGGAATGGTGGGTTTGGCTTTTTGTGCGATTTTATTAGATAGGCAGCTACAGTAGTGCAATCAACCCTTGTTGAAGGGTGAAATATACCAGGTACTACTATGAAAAAGCCTTGTAATTTAATTAAGAAGCCCTTTATTTTTTTGTGCCTCAATAATAAGGCTTCCAAATTGGGGAAGATACTAAGATAATTAACAATTGTGTCGATAAAATGACATTACGTCGCAGAGTCATCGCTGCAACATGACCGCGTTAAGTTAATCTGTATAACAACGCATAACATTTTCAGCCCTCTCCAGTATTGGAAATAATGTACAACGTAATTACTACATCATATCTCAGAGACGGGGGCCTGGAACTGTTAACACTACTATTGCTAGTATAGTCCAAACATGGCGATGGCATTGGAGCTTCACGCCGAGCTCGAGGTAGCATAACCCTTCCCAGAGTTCAACTAGCAGGAGCCGAGGTGCCTAATCCGATAATGATAGAGAGAATATTGTCCTCCACTAGACTCTGCGACCTTGCTCGCCATTTTACAAGACTATGAAGATATTACGGATGAAAGTCAGTTGAAAGCCGCGCGCCAAACCTTGGATATTATAAGGGAGAGTGCTGCTGTGGAAGAAGCAACTGGATTTGATCCAAGTGGAAGCAGTGGGGGTCCGGGGCAGGGCCATGGTTTTGAAGAAATCGACCAGGCAGAGGATGGGAGTATCGGTGCGAAGAGTCAGCATGAATGGCAAAGCATTACCGATGATACGTCTCTAAGTCAGGGATTATCCTCAATAGATATAGAAGCAGAATCTAACGCGAATGAAAAATCAGACACAACGAGGTCCTATAGCGCTCGTCTAGACGAACTCGTTGATGCTGAAAAGGAAAACTTATTGGTTGGAATATTCCCCCAGATGAAGCTGATTGATATCAGATATGCGCTGAAACGGTGTAAAGGAGTAACAGATCTAGCAATGGACGAGTTGCTCACTCAGTCATTTTTAGAGGAAAATGGTGGCATATCTAAAGGAGTTGACGGTTTTAATGAAACCAGCCTTGGAACCAACGCCAAATCTAAAAAGAAGAGGAAGAAAAAGAAGGAGTATCCTGCAGCCGATACAATGGATAACCCAAAACCGGACCAATATATAAAAATGAGTAAATGGGAGGACGGAAAGCGTGAGATTGAGTTCATTTCGTCAAGAACTGGATTGGATTTACATCAAGTGAGCTCGCTCTATTATCAAAATGGGGCCTCACAAAAAAAGACAATTCATGCAATCATTGAAGCTCATCAGAAACTAAACGTTGAACCCGACGGTTCTGTACCTGAGAGAGCGGCAGAGCTCAGTCAAGAATTTCCTACCATTCCAATACCAGAGCTTACAACGTTGATCCAACTAACAAATCCCTCCACTGCATCTGCTCATGAGCTTGCAAAAGCACTGGTCTCTAATCAAACCGATAATACAAGACCTGGAATCCAAATAGAATTTCGACATGCTCCTATCCAACTAGAAGTCAACTCACCCACAACCAAGCCGGAATCTTACAATGCCGTCTTCGTGGGTGGTGCCAGCAATCAAACGGATCCTTCAAGGGCATCTCTATTAGCTGGAAATTACAAGGATAGGCGAAATACTGCATTCATGCAAGCATCAGCAGCCTTTAAAAGGGGGAAATCAGATCCATTAATGGGAGGTGCTGCTGCATACTATTCACAGATTGGAAGAGACCTAGACGTACGTGTAAAGAATGCAGAAAGAGCCGCCGCTGATGCACTCACCGCACAGCAAAGCACCAAGACCAAGCTTGATTTGCATGGGATCGCGGTCAAGGATGCTGTACGGATAGCTAGGGAACGTGTTACCAATTGGTGGCATGAGTTGGATGAGGTACGTGCTGATAGAAGAGGTGTTGGATCTGGCTACATGATTGTGACTGGTGTTGGTCAACATAGCGAAGGGGGTAAAGGTAAACTGGGCCCTGCTGTTGGAAAAATGCTGATTAGGGAGGGATGGAAAGTAGAGGTTGGGAATGGTGTTTTGGTTGTCACTGGCCGTGCTCTTAAGCGGTAATTTCTATTTCAGCATGGCATTTCTGAACAATTCCTAGATATTTGTATGGAGTTTTGTTAGGTGCATACGTCTTGAAGTTAGCATTAGTTATTTATAGGTGTTTTTGAGGGTAGATTTGTTACACAACTGTTTAGATTCTAAAATTCTAGAATTTAGGAGATTCACAGCTGAAAGATGCAAATTCAGATAATCAATTGATGATTCTAAGATATTAGGATTTTTTTATTGACTTCTAGGTATTCCTAATTTGATAACGAGCTCTTGCCACCCTCAAATTCTGTAACATCATACTCATCCGGATATTGTTCTATGATACTGCCAAGTTCCTTCATCTGTTCCTTGAGATCGGGGGTCAGCTCTTCATATATATCTTCGAACATGGTCCTTAATGGAGGTTTCTTCTCCTTCTCAGCGCTAGCGAAAGCTTTTAAGACTTCTCTTCTGCTACTAGCTCGCACTTCTTTCTCCTGTTCATCATCCCAGAGACTTCTTGATTCCAAATACTTCCGTAAGCGAGTGATAGGATTGTCCCTTCGCTTCCAATCCTCAACCTCAACTCTCGCTCTATAAGCAAATGAATCGTCACTAGTACTGTGGTGTGATATCCGATAAGACATCGCCTCAATAAGGACAGGTCTTCCTCCGTCTTTCAAAGCCAACTCTCTAGCTCGCTTAGTTACTTCCCTGACAGCCCAAATATCATTTCCATCTACTCGGATTGTATCAATCCCATAACCGATACCCCTACTTGCAATTCCATCGCCACGATATTGCTCTAACGTGGGCGTACTGATTGCATATCCATTGTTTCTGCATATAAATACAACTGGACAGGACCGGGTGGCTGCAATATTTAGAGCAGCATGAAAATCCCCTTCACTGGCAGCGCCTTCGCCGAAATAGCAGGCGACTATTCTCGGTGGCGTATTAGGATCTATCAACCGTTGCATTTTGAGCGCATAAGCTGCACCCGCGGCTTGTGGGATTTGAGTAGCCAAAGGCGAGGATATGGTATGCTGTACGAGGTTTAACTGGTGCAATTGAGGACGAATACATCAGGTACTTACTATATTCAGAGCCGCGCTCCCATAATGAACAGGCATGTTCCTGCCTCTCCCAGGATCTTTATTATTGGCAAATAACTGACTCATGAAATTCTCGAAGGTAAAACCTCGTTGCATAAATACCCCCGCCTCTCTATACTGTGAGAAAATTACATCTTCTGGTTCCAGGGCAGAAGCTGATCCCACACAGGTTCCTTCCTCGCCTTGACTCGTCATGTAGAAACTTATTCGGCCCTGCCTCTGTGCGTCAAACATTATGAGATCCATTACGGATACTGCAACCATGTTTTTGTACATCTGAACGGCCAGTTCATCTGAGCCGGGTTCAAAGGAAGGATCCATAATATCTCCTTCTGGACTCATAGCTCGATAGGTGGGAATAGCCGGATATGTTGCGGGGTGCTCGAATTGAAGCGTGTTCGTGAACTTGCTATCCACGGCCCCAGGAAACCTGACACTGTGAATGACGTTAGTAAATAATATTTTGGTTTGGCTCTTTACTGACCCAGCAGAACCCGGTTTCTGCGAAAGGGAAGAGGAACATCGCTGTGTTTGAAACAAAGTTCGATAAGCTACTGGGAACAAAGAGTTCCTCCGCGTGAAGCGGCATCCATAACTTTGCGCCCTCATCACCATTGCGTAATTTGAGCTTTTCTAAGTTCCAAAATTGCAAAGAATGTCCACATTGTTGCTTCCTATCGCTCCTGCGGGATTCGGTGACGAGGAGTTGTCCTCGGCACAACGTAGAATCTGGGGAAGACCGATGCTAGCCGTCTGCCAAAGTGTAAAGTAACCTGACTAATAAGATGGCACCAGCCTCAGGGGAACAAGGCTGAGAAGTCGCCTACCTTCTCGTAAGGCATAACTGGCGTTATTTAGCTTTAACTTCAACGATTAAGTAGCTTAAGAAATTAGGCTTAAATATCCACACATAAAGAAAACTACCAATGTCGTTACGATCAACACTTAAACCAGCCCTGCGAGGGGCTAGAGTGCAGAGAACCTCAGCACCGGCTTATAGATGTTTTTCATGTTGCAATCGATTTGCACAATCTCAGACACAATCCACAAACCATGAGAGAACGACTCATTTTGGGTATCAGACTGTTCCTGAAGCAGAAAAGGAGGCCAGAGGTGAATTTTGTAGTCCAATTCCATATATGCCTCTAACGATACGCAGTTGCCGATGTTTTTAGCAGCGTTGCAACATCATACGATACAATGAATGACTTTATGTCATTAGGAATTCACCGTCTGTGGAAGTGAGCATTGCATCTGTCTAGGATTTCTTCAAATAGAGCCGCGAAACTAAAATGAGAGCAGAGACCATTTTGTCCGCAGTATTAACCCTGGATCCTCCTCTCAATCGACCTCTTCCCCGGGTTGGAAAATTCTAGACGTAGCGGGTGGAACTGGCGACATTGCATTCCGCCTTCTCGACCATGCTACAAATATCAATTCCTCTCCATCCACAAGCGTAATTATATCTGACATAAACCCCGAAATGCTTGCCGAGGGAAAGAAGCGATCCATGAAAACTTCCTACGCGAACTCTCCACGGCTCAGCTTCTTAGAAGCAAACGCTGAGAAATTGCATAAAATAGAAAGCAATAGTATAGACCTGTATACCGTTGCTTTTGGAATCAGAAATTTTACGAATAAGGATGTTGCGCTAAGGGAGGCTTTTAGGGTATTGAAGCCCGGTGGTGTGTTTGCGTGCCTAGAATTCAGTGGAGTCACGAATCCATTATTTGATGCTGTGTATAAAAGGTGGAGTTTTGGTGCTATACCATTAATTGGACAACTTGTGGCTGGGGATAGAGACAGTTATCAATATCTGGTCGAAAGTATTGATAGATTTCCAAAGCAAGAGGAATTCAGAGATATGATCAAGGATGCTGGGTTTATAGTGCCAGGGAAAGGATGGGAAGATTTGTCAATGGGAATAGCCGCCATTCATAAGGGCATCAAACCTGTTGTAAATTAGCACCCGGATACGCCTGTACTTATTATTGTATAACATATATGTAGAAGATGAATCCGGAGGTTACATCTCCTACATTAAGCAGATCAAGGTTTATGTATTCTCTATCTATGAACCAACACCGCAGCGAGTACCGTTTCAGGCCCAAATAGAATACATGCAACGCTTTTCGAAACCGACGGTGCGATAATAGGTTATCAAAGGTACAGAGAGAACAGAAGCAATCATCGCTCCTACGCTGTGAAGCTTACGATGTGGAACTCCACTCCAGCCTAACTCACAAATACCTAACTAAAAAGGTCGCAAGTACCACGACCTAAACTGTGTTCTGCCAACAGTCGGTGGCCATTAAAATTTAGGAGAAGTACTTTTGTTGGAAAACGCTCGCAGAACCGACAGAAAAATGAGAGATTAGGAGTCACCGGTGGCAGGAGTAGTTGGTGTTTGTGCAGGCGACGATGTGCCATCTGCCTTGAAGCTGCCTCGTCCACCTCGCCCACCTCTGCCACGTTCACCTCCACGTCCACCTCTTGGGCCGCCACGACCTCCTCGACCACCCCGTCCTCCCTCACTGTCACTGGCACCACCGCTTCTATAACCACCTTGAGCCGTGTTAGAGCTGTTTCCCCCTCTGCTACTTGTCCAGCTGCCGGCTCCTCCTCGGTTTGATGTGTAAGACCGGTTCTCTTTAGGTTGGAAGATCTTGACGAGCGGCCTGCTACGGTCTTCGCTCGAACGTGACTTAGTATCTTCTGGTAGTCTTGCAAGCACGGCATCACGTTCTTCTACTGTCTTGAAATGAGCCACCTTGTTCGATTGTCCCCATTTTTCGATCTTAGTAATCTTTGCCTTGTCTTCCTCACTGAATAATTCCCGGACTGCGTCATCAGAAGTAACATTCATGATAAATAAACCGATGATAGGTTCCAATTGGGATTTCGTAACAGGCGAGGTTACATCACCACCATTTGCGGATGTGCCGTTAGTAGCAGCTGGCGTACCAGCCTTCTCACTTTCTTTGCTGGCTACCGGAGCGCTGGTATTGGGGTGGGAGGGTTGTGGAGTGGCAGGCTTTTGTTGGAAGGATGCTGGAGACTCCGATGTCCGGTCAGGACCTGCGGGACCTCTGGGCTGTTGCTGCTGCTGATTCTGAGCCCTTGGCTGTCCTTGGTTCAATGGTTGTGCGGCAGCGGGGGCAGCAGGAGAGCGCTGCGCCGATCCAGTAGGACCTGATGAAGCCAAAGCATGACTTGAAGCAGGAGTTCCGGAACCAGTAGCAGGCGCTTGGGGTGTCGGCTGTGCACCATGAGATGGGTGTTGCTTTGCTCCTCTATGCGCGAAGTTGAATCCTTGAGCTCTCATTTCAGTACCAATGCGACCGTCCTGAATTTCGAGAACAAGCCATCCAAATGCAGCATCAGCTAGATTAAAGTTCCACATGTTTTTGAATGCGCTCTCATCAACCTGGCCAACAGCAGCTGCATTAGAGCCACCAACTGGTCCTCCAAAAGGATTACCACCATGTGCCGTGCTGGGCATCTTCTCAACTATACCTAACGCATTGTTGAGTAGATTCTGCTGTGCTTCGTTCTGCTGTATAGCCGGCTGCACTTCGCCCTTAACGGTCTCCCAAACATCATTGAAAGAGGCTTTTGATGCGGCCAATTTTCCACGATAATGATCTAGGGTAGGGTTGACACTAAACTCGTTATAGGAGCTGCCATATCGGAAGTGGAGTCCAGCAGAGATAGAAAAATCAGCTTTAAGAGTAACTGAAAGCTGATTCAAAATACCCTCGCGTGCTGGTGATGCATGTGTGATAAAAATACGAGTCTCTGTTGGATCGTATACACGGTTTGCAGTGTCTACCAGTTCACCCATCTGTAGAAGGGTGGTCCACATCGTTCCTTGTCCACCAGCTATTGTTGTTCGACCTTCCCCATTATCAAACAACTTGTGCATGACAACGGCACCGCCTAGCCCTAGCAACCTTAACTTAACGCCTCCGATCTCCAAGAGCATCGAACGAGCTTCGTCGATGATGTGAAGTTTGTCGACCTTATATTCACCAGATCTGAACTTTTCCAATACTCGCACATCCTCGCAAGCACCCCAAACAGTGTATACGGGGATATCCAGCTTCTGGCTTCCGTTTAGGAATTGAGGGAGCTCTGAAAGTGGTAAATCTTGGGGGGAGAAGCGGGTCTTTACTGGGCCACCCGGCGCGACAATGGCCTTCTTTGTTGGCTCCGAGATTAAAGGGGAGTATTGAGCGACGTGCTTCAAGGTCCTGGTAGATGTTAGAATAGCACGTGGGCAAAAGTTGTTGGTGCGACAAGGACGGATCCTCACTTTTCTGCAATACGGTCCAATGACGACTCATCATAGAAACCAAAATCACCAGTGTGTATAATATGGTCGGCTCGTGCTTGTTTTGCCAGTTCGTTAAGAGACTTAAGGTTTCCTTCAAGGTGTTAATCTCATCGCTAGAAAAATAGGCTCTGAATAACTCACCTCGCACATCTGCTACACACAGAACCCTCACACCACCAGTCTGTATGATACGGCCATTGTTAGGGAGTAATGGTGCGGCTCCAGGAGGCAGTCCAGTGTGTGCTCCTGCAGCTCCATTAGGTAGATAACCTGCAGTATTGTACGGATGGGGACGTTGCTATAATATTTATGCATCAGCTCTGAAAATTGGATTCCAAAAGGTGAAATTAAGTGCGAACGCTTTGTAAAGTTTTCGTCTTCCAAAAACAATCCCATTACGATGCGCCATGATGCAGGATCGCAGGGTCGCCTTGCAACAAGCTGATGGAATGTTTAAAGGATTTGGTACTCACAGAGGAAGCCATGACCTAGGGTATGATAATTTCTATAGTGTTAAGACAGTGGTATCAACTGAAACAGGTCTACGCCGTTAAAGAAGAAGAGAAAAAATCGTCGGTGATGGCGGATGGCGTGGAGAATGGAAAGGGAGAACAATGTTTAAAGGCAAGCCTGTGTTTAAGTTGAAGTTCGAGCAACCGCGATTCGGTTTGTTCCGCCCAAAGCGGATTAGCGTGACTGGCCACTTGCATTCACGTTAAATCTTGCATCTGGCAATCACAAGGAACAAAGTAGCAAAACGCGTCGGACCATGAAACAGTGAGATAAAATTCATTCACAACCACATATCTGTAGAAATTCGAGGTGGAAGATTTTAAGACTAATCTTGTTATTGCCCTTGAATGCATAATTCATTACAATAGATATATTACCTTGTTCGGTGTCAATTGGTTGTTTCCTCTCGGTTCGTTCACTGCACGGCTGAGCTTGTTGATCACGGGTGTTTCTGAGCTCATCACGCAGAAGGCTTGCTTGACAAACAGTGCATTAATCGCAGCACCACAAAGCCCTTTACAGCTTCTCTTCAGCAGGTTTACGGTGTAGTTGATAAAGTTCAAATAATATTGTAGTTTCACTACTCGTTTTACTTGCCACTAATAGAGGATGCATGTCAATAGAGAAGAACCATCACATAGCTACTGCAAGTTGGATTTTGTAATATGAGACTATTAAATATTATATTAATATTCTTTGAGAAGAGATGGGTATCAATGATAATCGCCGTATATCGATGCCCGAAACAAATGCCAATTTCTCCACATTATAAAGTATTAAGTTGAATTCGTTGCTTTCTTCCAGATCATAGCTGCTGCAACGAGAGCACAAGCGGTTGCTCCTATAGCTATATACATGCCGGTTCTATCTGGTGCCTCTTCTTCAGTCTTTGGAAACCCCAAACTTGGATTTGTGGCTGCTTCTGCTAGTGTTATAAAAAGTTCGCTGATGCTATTCCATGTCACGCTAACATGCAGTGGTGGATTCATATTCAAACTTGTTGTATATTCATCTGGCTGCATTTCTGATCTCTGCGTTGTTTTGTCTTGGTCGGCCTTCAATGCAGTATAAATTGCTGGTAACTCATCCAAATGAGGATAACGTTCTCGTAAAGAGACAATATGCGAGAACGAATCTGGATCTGATGAATCGTAGGTGTAGCATATCAAATCACACGCGTCTAGCTTTGCCTGGTTCTCAAGAATAGCTGGCTCGAGTTCACCAAGTTCCTCAAGGATTAGATAGCATTGCTTCCCTCCTTGTAGCTCTACACTATTGACCGCTGTTCGTGGCTTTATGGTTGGATGATAAAGTGTATCGAAGGGCCTATTTAAAAATGCATCGAGAAGCGAAGATTTGCCAGATGAGGGTGCACCAAGCACATAGCACAGGACAACATTGCGCTCTACCCTACCAGGACGCCGCCGTCGTTTTCTTGGTTTGGTAATTTTCAATGCAGAAACAGTAGAAGTGCGAGGTCCACTCGATGGTTCGAAACCAAGATAGGCAAGATATGAGAGAGTTGTAGAAGGAGAAACGAATGTGGTCATAGACCATTGAGCTAGCCAGCCTTGAAGAGTGATATGGCCAGCTTCATTCCGAACTGTGCATGAGGGAAATGATGAGTCAACCCAGAAAGAGGGGAAACCAGGAGTGGGTGCAAAGAGTGTGTCCAATTCCGAGTCATTCAGACCGCCATCATTATCCTTATCGAATAAAAGAAACAAATCGACGAAGAAACGATAGCCAGCAGGACTAAGTTCTGCGGATGCATATTCTGGGATTTCAAGCTTCGGATGGAGAAAGCTGTCCTTCAAACTCAAGCTGTCTGTGTAATGGAACTTTCTCAAGATGATCCAAATCGTCTCATGTCTACCCTTTTCGGCAAATATTTTGTTCAGCTGAATAAATCCCTTTTTGTCGATGCCCCTTTCAAGATCAGACTTTGGAGATGATTTGGTTATTGACAACTTGATGTTTTCGAGGTCTTCTTGAGAAAGGGGCTTCTCGAAACATTTAGCTTGGAAATCATGCATCTCTTGATCATTAAGATACCCGTCTTGGTCTTTATCACAAAGATAGAATATCCGTTTCAAAGCCGCTACGGCTGCTGGTTTAAGGTTTCCTTCCTTAGAGTCGAACAGCGGTGCGATTGGATGAGTGACTGCCTTCTGGCAAAGGAAGAACACTTCATTAATGTTATGATGCTCACTAGCACTTGTCCGTATACATGAATCTATCTCCTTGAACTCTGCCATGACAGGCAACATCTCGTCCTCCACCACTTGTGCAGTACTGTCATTGGCGGCTAAGTCCGATTTGTTGGCACAAAGGACAACAGGAACATTAACGCCCAAGGAGCGAAAATACGGCATCCAAAATAGTGCTACCCGCTCATAGCTATAGTGATCTGAATATACAAGCAATATAACGTTCGACTTTCGTATTTCTTTGCGAAGAGTATTGCGCTCCTGAGGTAAGGCAGATGTATCAACGATAGTAGTGGTTACGTTTTCGGGAGTTCCAATACTTGGAGGAATCGTAATCTGGGGTAGAACTGATTGTATCTTGTTCGTCACAAAGACATCCTTCACCAGAGATGTGATGAGACTAGACTTTCCGGTCCCTTCATCCCCGCAAACACAGATCCGAACTTTGATATATTCACATTAGCTAGGTGATGCCCAACCCAAGCTTCGCGACTATACCTGTTGCCATGTTTTCTGCTAAGACCACCCGCTGTCATACCTCCATTGCTAGGGAGACTGAACTCTACGTTCTGTAGCTGTGGCCGGTATCTTTGAGGTTGTTTGAGTGCACGCTCAAAATAATGCTGGCGTAGATCAATACTTTGATGGACTGATAATCACTGAGCCGACGAATCCTTGTTGAACACCGGAAAAACGGAACACAAAGTCCGTTGTCGTGGGTCTCAAGCCTAATTCAACCTGTGACCTTTGTTACGTGATGTGAGACTCTCTCCATATCTATGACAGATCTAGCATCCTTTCAATAAATCAATTAATCTAATTCCAATGGTATTGAATTTCCATTTATTGATGTAGTAATATTATTGTTTCTTTTTACCATTGTTGTTTCTGTGCCTGATCCCCACAGAGACACTTAAGTCAACTAGAGTTTAGTGTATTATTAAGGTCCAGGACAGGCATTCTACCCCACAAACTCGTTCCTGCAGGCCGCTGTTCTAGCTTCCTTCAACAACACCAGCGACAGTGTTGGATATTCAGAGTTACGCATTTGATTCTCAGTCATTTGCCACCTATCTATCTCTCCGCACTTGCCAGAGGCTCTAGACACAATGTTGTAAGTACTATTACTTAGCTTTCAATGTGCCGTAATCGCAACTTGACTGATAAGAGTCCCAGCGTCTTACCACCCCCTCCGCGATACCCTTCCCAGGCGGCCTATAATCTTGCCGTTGCCAATGGACAGGTACCTATGATCGAGACAAATAACATATTAACACATCCTACCGGTCCAGAATTCCAGTTACTCGTTGGCGAAGGTAAGATGCAGGAGGTTAGATAACATCAGTTAGCGCTCACTAACCTGGCATGATAGGGACGTATGTTCTGAAGGAAGATTTACATCTTGCGACTCCACCTCCCCATCCTTCAGAAGCCCCAATAATCAATCCAAATCCCCTCGCGACTACGCCTCAACCTGCAACCGCGGGAACCAAAATATCGTTGTTATCACTAAGTTCGCGCGCAGCCGTGCCACTGCTCTACAGGGTTGATACGAATAGAAGTAATCGATCAGGAGTACAACCTAGCATCCAAGAGCATCCGAATGAGGGGCGGTCCTCCAGCGAACAAATAACATCTAGTAGTGATGGCGATAGGACTTCTTTAGGAAGTGCAAGAGCGGCCGTCTCTATTGGATCAGCTCCGGCATTTGGTGAAGGAAACTCCATGCTGACAGGCACCGGTAAAGACGGTAGTAAAAGGCGAAAACCCAAAAACAATATAACCAAAAGCAACTCATCTTTCATTTCCCGATGCATTGTCAATGAGGGCTTAGGAAAACGTTTACAAGAGCGGCCTGCGGATGGCTTCTTTGCATTTGCAAATATCAACCGAGCATTCCAATGGCTTGATCTTTCTTCACCTCAAAAAGTATGCCCGTCCTTGATTTGGTATATCTCAGCATGACTAACTCCTACGCTAGGTTGACCATCTCACCAAGATTCTGTTCACGAAGGCACACTGTCTCTGCCATGATGTCAATCAACTCACAAAAGGTCCAAATCATATCGATCTCATAATGGGCTTTTCAACTGGAGAGATAATATGGTTTGAGCCTATATCCCAAAAATATACACGGCTTAACAAAAACGTTCGTGCCTGTTATCTAAATTTAGTAACGCTGCTGACCTATTTGAAGGGGATAATCAACTCCACGCCAGTCTCCGAGATCCGATGGATCCCTGGATCCGAGAATCTATTTCTTGGATCACACATGGATGGCACGCTAGTGGTTTATGATAAAGAAAAGGAGGATGCAGCATATTTCCCGGAAGAAAATGGAGCACATACCAATGGGCATTCCGAAAAGAATGGAATTACTGATCCTGTTGCAAAGCTTCATGTCGGAAAATCAGTGCATTCAAAAAATCAAAAGTTCAACCCAGTTTCCGTATGGAAGCTATCCAACCAACGGATTAACGCTTTCGCATTCTCACCGGACAGTAGGCATCTTGCAGTCGTTTCTGAGGATGGCACTCTGCGTATCATCGATTATCTCAAGGAACAGTGAGTTTTACAATTTCCTTGGCTTTGTGAAATTACTAATAGTGAAAGACTGTTGGACCTCTATACCAGCTACTACGGTGGTTTCATGTGCGTCTGTTGGTCACCAGATGGTAAGTATGTTGTCACAGGTGGTCAGGACGATCTAGTGTCAATCTGGTCGGTTGCCGAATCAAGAATTGTAGCTCGTTGCCAAGGTCATGAGTCCTGGGTAACAGCGGTGTGCTTTGATCCTTGGAGATGTGATGATCGAAACTACCGCTTCGGTAGTGTAGGTGAAGATTGCAGACTGTTACTATGGGATTTCAGTGTTGGGATGCTCCATCGCCCTAAAGCTGTATGTGCCCATTGTTGAACTGAAATAGGATTATCTTCATTTTAGACTGGAGCTAATAATAAATAGGCATCTGTGAGACAGAGAGGCAGCATATCCTCACGTTTAAACCCTCTTCAGAGGGCAGAGACGCAAAATACAGCCAATAGTAGATTGAGATCTAACTCTAGCCTTTCGGCCGATGGAGATGAGGAACCACATACAATTGAGCATCCCGTTGAGCCGCGAGTGAGAACAGCTATGCTGCCACCTGTCATGGTAAGATTGATTATATTTACCTCAAATTCTTCCATTAACATATTCTTCAGTCTAAGATAATCGATGATGATCCATTGTGCTGGTTGGAATTCACAGAGGAAGCAATAATTACAAGTTGCAAATCGGGTATTTATCTTATCTTCTTCAAATCCCTCTATTTCTGAAACTTATTTTGAGCAATACTAATTCGTATTCCTACATAGGACACATTCGCACTTGGGATAGGCCTAAGGATGGGGCTCATAATTCTTAATATTGCCACAATATATTATAATAGTGTTTATGGTTCACATTTTGCATTCTCTGCTTATCATGTTGTTATTTTCTAATG
This sequence comes from Scytalidium lignicola, assembly GCA_002812745.2. Lineage (NCBI taxonomy): Eukaryota > Fungi > Ascomycota > Leotiomycetes > Scytalidium > Scytalidium lignicola. Next base: position 221,673 of record NCSJ02000012.1, read on the forward strand.
ATATCCTAATGCCACAACGAATTTATGCCATTACTGTTACATTGCTTTTCCTACTTGTCTTCAAAAGTTTCGCGAGATTTTTGTGACAGTTGAGTCTATATGAAGAGGGATCCATTATAAAAGTTACACGTTACTTGTCCATTGGAGCTGTCATTTGAAAGAGCCAGGTAATTACGAGCTGAAAGGTTAGACGGTTGATATTTGAACGGTAAGTTTATGAAAGCATTTAAGAAGTTTATCTTTCAGAAAGTTTAACGGAAATTTGTCTTTAGAGATCTCCAAAGTCGGATTCAAAACGCATCTACCGGGGATTGCATCGCTCCTTCCAACTTCCACTTCTACCTTCATCTGTATAAGTTGCATTCCAAGTTCTCCCTTATCATTACCACCATTACAGCATATAGTAGATATGGTACCTAATTAGATAATTATTGGGAACACTGTTAGGATCGTGTTCCGTTGACAGACATTACAGTCCCCCCCAGAATAAAGCGAAATGGTCTTTGCGGTGGCAATATATAAAAAGTGTCGATTTCCATTTATTTNGGGGGGACTGTAGCCTATTTTGTGACTACATAGTATATTTTAAAACCAACTATACGTCCTACGGGACATTTGGTCATTGTAAGTAAGCTCTCGCTTCTTTAGAAGACTGCGTGCTAATATATCCTACAGTTAAAACAATACAGAGAAGATTAGCATGGCTCCCTGCACTAAGGATGACACTTTCAACCAAAGGAGAAGCTACCATTTTTTTCCCCCTCTCTCTCTTTCCTTAAATTTACCCTTTCTTTTGTCGCCTTGTTTACTATAATTTGAGTTATTATTCCTTTCAAAAAACTTGCCTAATATACGCGTCATCATTTCTGCACTACTTCGATTAAATCCACCACAGAATGCTGCCGCCTGATGTTTTGGACACAAGAGGCTGAAGAGTTGAGGCTGTGTTCGGAATGCGACACTTTTGTCAGTTCTTAGTCATACATGCTATGATTGCTACGTGATTGGACAGCGCGTACTTCCAGACGTTCTTCTCAAGGCAACAACACAAAGAAAACGTCTATTCGACCATCGTAAGTCGCTCTTACCAAGGAAGATGCATCTCTCCACGCCGCGTGGCTTAAACCGCAGGGGAGCCACTATTCGTACTTCGTAAGTTATCTGTTGCAAAATTATTCTGCAACAGTGATAAAAATCCTTCCGCTGATGTCTATTGGTAAGGTCGGATTTTACGTTGAATTGCTCAGATTATTGTTGCGACACCCAGTTGTTAATCCAGATTCACGGCTGAGAGGAACAAGTCTGCAATTAAATTTGAGCTTACACACATTATAGCCATCCTTGTCTAAGGCTTGTGTCGTATATTCCATTTGATATGTTTTCTTGTCATCTTGTATAAGTGCAGTGATCTTTCTCCAATTTTTTGAACCCACTCAAGCATCACATAGCAATATATTTCCTCTTCTATATATGATATCTCTCCAAAAACAAATCAAAAATATACCTAGCAAATATGACGACTGCGAGTTCTGTCTCCGCCAGTCCTGTCCCTGCTGTCTCTCATCTTCCAACACGAGTTAACCTCACTGCCGACCCAACATTCACCCTCAGTCCATTCCAATCTTGTGTAACCGTCGTGCCAGGCAAAGACGGCTATGTTCCCTCCTGGGCTTGCAATAGTAACTATAACTACAACCCCTCGAGAGCAGCAGCCATAATCTTCGCCGTCCTCTTCGGCATAACTACATTCCTACATATCTACCAAGCCATCACGTACAGCAAGAAGAAGTTATGCTGGGTAATCATCATGGGTTCGCTCTGGGAATTTGCCAGTTTTGCCATCCGTTCCGCAAGTACCAAGAACCAGCAATCAGAACAACTGGCGTTCTGGTCTCAGTTACTCGTCCTCCTAGCACCTATGTGGGTCAATGCATTTGATTATATGGTTCTTGGAAGGATGATCCATTTCTTTATACCAGAGAAGAAGGTTTGGAGGATCAAATCTACCCAGATTGCCAAGATCTTTGTGTGGTTAGACATATTGAGTTTCCTTACACAACTTGCGGGCGGTGTGCTAATTGCACCCGGAGGTGGCGAGAGTCAAAAGGAGATCATGATGGGAATCCATATTTACATGGGAGGCATTGGGCTACAGGAGCTGTGTATTTTGTGCTTCACAGCCATAGCTACGAGGTTTCTCTTTATTAAGAAACGGGAGCAGAAGGAAATTGAACGGAACAGGATGATCACTGACAGGCCGACGAATTGGCTTCCTCTTCTCGTGGTCCTCTATGGATCCCTTGCTCTCATCACGATGCGCATCATCTACCGACTAGATGAATTTGCCGCCGGCCTTGACCCCACTAAGAACAAACTTCCTTATCATGAGGTATATTTCTATGTTCTGGATGCGCTACCAATGTTCATTGCTATTGGGCTTATGAATATCATACATCCAGGATCTGTGTTAGTTGGTCCAGAGAGCGAGTTTCCTAAAGGTCCAAGTAGGAAGGAAAAGAAAGCCATAAAAGCAGCAAAGAAGGCTGAGAAGCAGGCTGTTAAAGAGGAGAAGAAGATGGCAAAGATGATGATGAGAAAGCAGCAGCAGCAGTCTGATGGAGGTGAAATTGTTTAATGATATGGAAAGCATGTAAGAAAATGTAGGTGCGAAAAGAGCTGACCTTAATATGGAGTTTAGTGGAAAAGGAGTTGCCCCTGGAGTTTTTATATGCGACGTTGATGTGATGGATAACTTGATATCATACTCATAAATTTCATTTAGAATATATGACTAGGATTTCTTTTACACGCGACCCCTATCTAGAAAATATTCAAATAAAATATTCTAATAGTCTTGCATTTGCGCTAAATTTTATATCCCTTCGCTACTGACGCTTATGAAGATGGACCTATACCTCTTTTCTAGATTCCCAAAGTTTCTCAGAAAATGTGAATCTTACTCCCATGCCTGCAATATTCGACAATAGATCCTCATCAATGCTATGATAAGACCGCTTGCTCACATTACGGGAAGAACAGGTGAGATGATGGCGGCTAGTGATATTTGCAGAGATCTCACGTGGGTCTGTAGCGCGTGAAGTATCTTCAAGTTCATAAACGGATACGGTTCTGAATTTAGAGATAGAAGGTCTGCAAGCTCGTACAGGTGAGCTAGGGATAATCTAGGTACGCTTACTGAGACATGAGAGGAATGAGATAAATTTTCTGAACCAATGACATAAGTCATCACTACTTCCTTCCCATCTTCCTCTTTCTCAGGGACAATCTTTCTAGATTTAGGGGTGAATGCATATACTGATGTAGATATTGAGTTGGAACTTCCATCTTCTCCATTGGACATCAGGTTCATATTGACATCAAAGCTAAGCTTAGCAATGAAATGCTCTAGTTGTCTTAATCTTTCATCTGATCCTGGTTCACCAGTATTTACTGCCTGTAATCCTGCTAATGCGCGCTTAATGTCGCTGTATACTTCTAGAATGATTTGTTTATCGGGAATATGGGAACATGCTCTAACCTCGACGTGGAGACGTGAGAGTTCGGTAGAAATTTTCTCGATTAGAGGATTTTGGGATGACATTTTAGGGAATGATAAAGTTTTGTGATAAGTAATGAATCTGTAAACAAATGGGGGGGCTTCTGCTTTAGAGACAGGATAGTCAGCCCAGATTTATAGATCTGAAGAAACAATGACAGATGTTAAACAAATATCGCTTCTAGGAAATAATGGACATTGTAGAAAACCGAAGAATGATATTGTTTCAAGGACAAAAGCACACACTTGAGGACAAATCAGTTGTTTCCCCAACTGGGACAAAAGAGAAATCCTTCGAATGAGAAGATCTAGCAAAGAGTCACCGACAATATCTCTTTGTTACGCGCCTAGGAAAATTCGATAGTTGTACATTACAATGCGAGAAACCTGAGTTTCTTAAGTGACATCACAGTTAAGATTGATTTGGCTCTGATTATAGTTAACAATGTGAAATTTCGTAACTCTCAGGTGAGACTAAAACTATTGATACTCATCGTCATGATTCACAAACTCACTTCTTTTATTATCTCTCATAGTCTTCCTGCTAATACCCCGCCTTTTCATCAAATCTCGATGAATAACCTTCAACTGCCAGCCTGGCCACGTCATGGCAGCCAATTCTTCTACCATAGCTACACTTCTGTGTTTCCCCATAGCACAGAATATACCTACTCTGACTTCTGGTTCTGTAGGTGGGGATAACTCTGATGGCTTTGTATTTGGCGTTTTACTTGTTGCATTGTTTTTGTCAGTTAGATCATCATCCCCAGACTTCAGCTGTGTGTGCATATCCATGTCTCGAGCCATGATGCCTTCAATCTCATGTCGAATCGAATCTCGCTTAGAAATGAATCTAGGGTCGTTTTTCAGCCACTCTTGAAGGCGTGACGAAACTCCAGTATAAGCATCCCTGATGTGCTTTGGAGGATTTGGTAGAGATCGAAGGTCAAATTTTAGTTGGGGCGGTGGGAGAAGTGGTGGTGAGTGGGAGTGAGAGATTAAGACGAGAGTGGGAATATCCGTTGACTGAACATGGGATTGGAGGGGGTTTAAGGGAAATCTGTCTTCAGAGATCTCCAAATTATCGGATTCGACACACATCTTCTGGTAAGACATTGAGTTGAATTTGGCTATGGGTTGACTAGGTACGGAGCTAGGATTTCGCTCGGCTTTCACACGGGAAGTACGCACAAACCTTTAGGCGGCTACAGCCTATCTAAAGCAATTTTTAGGCTGCACATATGCCGTAATGCGCTATAATTATGGTGCGTTATAGGGCTTAACAACCGCTAAATTACAGGTGCGTTTAGTGCTATGGACTCCCATTCTAGCTATTCCAAGGCAATTTAAAGGATCCCGTTACTTCTACTAAAAATGAACAATCGAAACAGACATTTCAAGAATTTTCAGAATGGGTATTGAAAGAAGTAGAGACTTCAATATGCTGGGATCGGGTAAGATTACCGTAATCTGGGGAATCGGGTCGGAGTTACACGAATTCCGGAGCACGAGGATCTTCATCCGGGGTCCGCCAAGGATCTAGATCAGGTCCTCTTGAACCTTATTACAACCTCATTTGATGATAGTGAGAGGCCATGTGTCATGCTGCAGAAGGTACCCTCTTCTCTAGTAGTGTCCGTCGTCACAAGTAATGCAGAATCGACGGTCACATCGGAAATCTAGACTCGGGTGTCGTCGTTGTAAGACGCGACGCGTAAAGGTCAGCCACCACCGCTAGTTTCATCCTCCTATGACAGTCATAATTAACAGTCTCATCAGTGTGATGAGACGCGCCCTGCATGCAATAACTGTGTGAAGCACGGTATTGAATGTGATTTAACACCACCAGCCGCATCTCTTGCGATACGGCCTCTGCAACGTGTGAGGATACCACGCCTTCATACTGGGAAAGAATCGAAATATGTCTCGATCAAGGAAGCCTCGCCTACACTAAGTGTGTCATCCTCATCCTCCTCATCTAGAAATGGCTCAAGCCCGTCTTTACCTATGGCCATGTTTACGCCTGCTGATCGACTTTTGGAATTACGTTTGTTTCATCATTATAGGACAATGGCTTCAAGGTCGCTCCTCCCAGCTTCTTTCTCCTCAAAGGAATTTGCCCGTCATCCTTGGTCGACATGGGTGTCCACCCTTGCGGTTAGTACACCAAGCCTCATGGATGCTATCATTGGTTTCTCTGCCTTTCATCTTCGCCTTCTGAGCCCTGGTGACAAGACCATCTCTCAGGCGTCTCATAAATACATGGCGCGAGCCATTGTGAGGCATTCAAAAGAACTACAGGCTGGGATCAATGAGAGGAATGTAGAGACTCTGTTTGCTACTAGTGTCTTTGTTGCGTTACATGCTAGTGTAAGCCAGAGGTTCCTGGCTGAAGACCAGAAAATTCCAATGCACTGGTTTCGACCCTATCGAGGGGTTAAAGCACTGCTGGATACCGGATGGAAGTGGATTAAGAAAAGCCAAATCGGTTCTGTTGTTCAGGCCACGTATATTGCTGGGCCATTACAAGAATCCCAGGATAAAGAGAAGGTTCTTCCATTTGCCTTTCTTTTGAAAGATTTAGAGTCGGATAAGCTTGACAAAGATACGATCAAGTCCTATGAATCTACCGTCATATTCCTTTCATGGATGTATACTGCCCCCAACCCGACGGCTATATTCAAGTTTCCTATGATGGTCTCCAATCGGTTCGTGGAGCTGCTCGAGGCTAAAGATCCAAGGACTTTGACCATTGTGGGATACTACTTCATGTTACTGAAAAGGCTCAGCCATATTTGGTGGCTGCAGGGTGTTGTGGAGAGAGAATTTAGAACTTTGATGACTTTTATACCCAAGGATTGGTTACATGTTATGGATTGGGCAGTAAAGGAATTTGACACTGGCAGGGAGGAAGAGCACCCCGTGGTATGATAAGCATCATTGGCGCGTAGATTTGATTTGCTGCAGAGCAGTTTTGACGGTATTTACGGTATTTACGGTGTTCATTTGTGAATTACTGGGAAAAGCAGGGATGGGATGCTGGAGTTTTTGTGGTGCATTAGAGGAATAAGGACCGCGACAAAGATTCGTAGGTTCAAAAGAGTCAAATCTGATATATGTTTGCGACTACTTAAGTTCTGCCCATATGGGGCAACTCAGATTGAGGAGGCAACAAAATATTTTAGTAAAGACGCACTGGGCGTCACTATATAAATCGCGTCCCGTGAAGCCCAATACGCGACAACGCGTCTTTCAGGGTGTTAAAGAATTTAGCATATCTTATCCCACAATCTTTATAATTCTCAACAGTGCCTTATAGTATTGAGACTTTGATATGTCTGCTAGGAGAGGACTTGTTTCTCGTGCACGTCTCAATGAGAGTGCTACATCCTCACCAGCCCGCGGTCGCAACACGGAACCACCAGAAGCACAAACAGCACTCCCGCCTTATGAGCCCCCAAGCTGCCCTTTAACTGCTTCAGGGAAGCAAGCACTTGCTAGACTAGGCTTAAGTTATGGCTCTCGTTTCACGAAGTATAGGTCTGATATCGAAGAGGCTATTAAGACGATCACAACATGCGCCACAGAGGGCCACGACAGACTGTATGAGCGCAAGCATGAACTAGAACGAGCAGCAAAGAGACGTGAAAAAGGAGCTGGGGATGATGAGAAAACGGATTATGATCGCGAAATTGGAATAATTGCAGCATCACTAGAAAGGAAAGTCGAGGATATGACAAAGAAGGCGGAGAAGGCTTTGAGGGATTTGATTGATTATAAAGGAGAACTTGAGATGCAGCAGACGATTTTGCAGGAGGTAAACGACAATATTCCCGACCAAACCACTCAGTCTCAAGTATCAAGAGGTGAGCGAAGACGGCGCAGACCCAATATTGAGGATGATGAAGATGAGGAGGAGTCTATGGATGTTGATAGTGAGGAGGAAGCTCTACAAGCCCCGGCCACAAATGTCTCTATACTTAGTCCGGTTGAACTTCTTAAGAAGGCGAAGGAAGATTATGCTAAGGCATATTCTTCGCAGACGATGCATTCAAGGTATTTCTGGATTCTGTTTAGTTGGGTCCGAAGAGCTGTCTAATATGGATTCACTATTACAGGTATGCCGAAAATAACGATTACAAAGGCTTTAAGCGTCAGATCCACGACGCTTTACACCCAGGACCCGAAGCACCTCCTGTTCCGCATGCGTCAACTTGGTTCCCGAATGAGAATGGGACGAGCCCTATGGCACGCCGCCGCAGACTTGCTGCTGACGATCCTGACGAAGAAGAAGATGATGTGGTGATTGCGAAGGCAACCACTAATCTGAAGTGTCCATTAACCTTGCAAATGTTTGAGGTACCATACAGTAATAATATCTGCAATCATTCTTTTGAGAAATCAGCAATCATCGAATATTATAATGAGAATGCGGTTGCATTTGCAGAGCCACGTCAGGGTGGTCGGAAACGGGGACAGCCTCCTGTTGGACCCAGGAAAGTACAGTGTCCTCAGTTGGGATGTGAAGCTGTAAGTCCATTCATTTAACTTTGCTTTCAAGTGCATTTCTGATGATAAACTAGATGCTCGAATTGAAAGACTTTTACGAAGATCAGCTACTCCTACGTCAAGTGAAACGGGCTAAGAGACAAGCAGCTGCTGGGATGGACGACGATGATGTAGACAACTCCCAACTCCCTCCCCGTGGCACTCAGATGGATCCTGAGGATATTGATGATGCGGATGACATTGATGAAGATGAAGATGATGAAGGAGAGGCAGATCGAAGACGCCAGTATATTGCCAAAGTCAAAAGGGAGAGAATGAGCCGAGATCCGAGTATTGCTCCGAGTCGCCATCTAGAACATAGTGAAGATGATGAGGATGAGGAAATGGAAGATTGAGGCGGAGTTTTAACCAAATGATTTTGTAGTATAGGGAAGTACAATGTAGCACCTAATGTTTGACTCAATAATCGCCGCAGTTCTATCAATCGCTCAATAAGATATACAGACTTCCAACAGATATAGAAATTGGTTATCTAATAACAACAATTACCGAATTTTACCTTGGTATATCATACACTAGGCAAGTTTGCTGTCAGTAAGTATTGATTTTCCTAGTCGCAACGTATCTTGGACTTCCGGATTATCTACGATATCCTTGACTTAGAGCTCTCCAATTAGACTCAGCTCTTATCAAATGACGAGTTGACGTAGAAGTCCAGGCAGATTCTGCCGCTTGTTCTCCTTATGACAACTGCGAGGTTTGTGATACACCTCTTCTCCTTGTCTTACCTTTTTGAACTAACGTTACATAGAAGCTAGAGCCCTCTTAAAATTCTATGATAGGTATTACTCCGACGAATCAGAAACAGAGCATGTCGAGACGATCAGCCACTTCTTAGTGGGAGGTACGCTAAGGTCAAGCTCCGTGATATCAACTTATCAATATCACCCTCAAAAGCCCCCCGGGAACTGGATTGGTCTTTGGAAAATGTGGCCTTGCCGAACATTGTGATATCCTGTCAAGTCATTCGTCATTCCCTACCAGATTGACGGTAGTAAATTTTAGATGGTGATGCACAAGAACTTATCTGTGATCCTGAAGCAGCAAAGTTGATGTGTCGGCATGGTCTAGTATCAAGCAGTGAATTCAAAAAATAACTCAAAATTCTCCATAGGAGACCATGTGATTCTGAATTTGGTCCTCGGGTGACAGATGTCGAAATAGCCGCTCAGTAACAGTGGAGCACAAGCCGATTAGTGACTGGCTTGAGTTAAAGCAGCCAATCACCACTCATGGACTCGATTCCGACAGCGTTGACTCCCGTGGATATGATGCCGTTGGTCATTTGTAAGAGTAAGGGGCTCATCACAGCGTATGAGCGGTTCTTGCTGGTGAGCTTAAACAAGTTGGATTTGCAGGAGAGTTCGCGATGTTTGGAATGCACGACAAAGCAGAGTGGTTACTACAGGGGCTGCAGCCACCAAATGCCACTAAATGCGGGGCGTCAGGTACGAGTCCACCGCCGCAACCAACCCCAGAGTCGCTTCCCTATGCGCCAAAAACACACCAAAAAGCTCCATCACAGGAACTACCAGCATATGCACCGCTATTCGTCATGCTCTTTCACGACAAGCCATGCTCGCACACCCTCATCTCTTATCGCGCCGGTACCGACCGTGAACTATTACGGACTATAGACTAGGAACGAGTGTGAATGAATGGTTTTCGAGAGGTCATTTGTTGATTGTGATGCAGCAACTGGTTGGACGCTGGAAGCTTCGGAAACGATATTTTTCTACCTAACCAATTCTGAGGATTGATGAGACATCTGTCATTGCCTGTGTTTCCCTTAGAGGGCTTTGCACCGGAGCAACATGATAGACTAGCAGCATGGCTGTGGGGATACCACAAGCTAGATATATAATGATTTGTAGGTGCAACAAAACGGCAAGAGCATTTTCCATGTTCTGCACAGTCACTCTTTACTCTAGCCGATAGCGTAATTGCTCATTACGGCCACATTATTTCCTTCTCAATATGTTATTTCATATATTTTCAGTTATCAGTTCACTCCTTTTTGTGGTCATCGCGGCGCCAGTCGAGCTGGGCGTGCGGTTTGAAGAGAGGTCTGTGTTACCTACGTTGACGTTACCATATGGTACTTGGAAAGCTGCTAGCTATAACTCAGAGTCGAAGATGTAGGTAGTTAGTCATCTCATTGCTTATATTCACAATATTAGGAACTTCAGGTTGCAACATAGAAGGATGTTAGGAGGATTCATTTATCTTCTGTCATGCTATCCTCTGACGAACTCCACTTAGCTATACTTTCAAAAATATTCGTTTCGCGGCTCCACCGGTAGGAGAATTGAGATGGGCAAAGCCTGCCCCTCCGACACATAATGCAACACTTCAGGATGGTAGTTACGGACCCCAGTGCATCCAGGGTGCTCCGAATGGGCTAAACTTATTGGGGAATGGGAATGAATCTCCAATTGGAGCTGCTGCGAATCAGTTGTAAGTCTTGGAGACAAGTTTCCTGGTACTGAAATTATTAATCAAAGCATAGCATTGGAGGTTTGCCAATCCCATCTTTTGGAGGAGCTAGTGAGGACTGTTTATTCCTCGATGTCTATGTTCCGGCAAAGGCTATCAACAATCCCAAGTTAAAACTACCAGTTGTCGTCTGGATCTATGGCGGGGCATATCTTTTTGGGAGTAAGGATACTTATCAACCTTTACTTCCTTTCTACGATGGGTCTGGGCTTGTGTATAACTCGGGCGGTGAAATGATTTTTATAGCAGGAAACTACCGACTTGGAGCATTGGGCTGGCTTTCTGGAACAACGATAGAGGAAAACGGTGTACCTAATGTCGGGCTTTGGGATCAACGTGCTGTGTTTTCTTGGGTCCAATCTTACATATCTCTTTTAGGTGGAGATCCAAAACAGGTAACCGCTATGGGCGAATCTGCTGGTGCTGGCTCAATTATGCACCATCTTGTGGCCCAGGGTGGTACCCTGGACCCTCTATTTACAAAAGCTATTCTCCAGTCTCCAGGTCCGTTATTCTTCATATAAAGTCGGATTTAGAAGAATTGTAGAGCTAATGTATCTAGCGTATGAGTTCCTTTGGGATAGACGAGGTGTTCTTGAACAAACTTTCCAGGAATTCGCAGCCTTCGTTGGATGTGAGGGCAAAGATCTTTCCTGTCTTCGAGTTGCTGAATCGAGCAAAATCCACGCTGCTAGCACATCACTAAATTCTGCGACAACTAACGGTGCATTCTCTCTTGGACCATCCGTAGACGGATCATTTATCAGACAGCTTCCACCTCTCGAGCTTGCATCTGGAAACTTCTGGAAGCTCGATTCACTCATGATATCACACGTGTCTGATGAGTCTGGTGTATTCGTGGATGGACATATAAGTACAGATACAGAATTCAGCACATTTGTGAACACAATTTTTCCGAACTACACGAAAATCGCAGGAATCAATACCCTGATTGAGGAAACTTATCCACCTGTCAGCACGAATCATACTTACTCCACAGAATCCGCTCGTATGGAAGCTTTCATACGAGATAGCTCATTTACTTGTAATACAAGGTACCTCACCGAAGCCTATGGGGACAGCAAGTGCTGGAACATGCAATACAGTGTCAGTCCAGGTTGGCACGGAACGGATCTAGTTCCCACATTCTATAGCTTTGCTCTCTCTGTAGACTCATTTCTCGAAGGATTAGCATTCACTCTTGTTCCGCTCTTCCTCGGTATCACAAAGGCATATCAAAGCTACATCACATCCTACATTACTACAGGAAATCCGAATACGAAACGAGCAATATTGAATATCCCTAGTGCCATCTCTTGGCCGCATCCTAATTCAAGTGGGAATCTGATGAGTGGGGTATTGAATGTTGGCAATTTGGGATTCAGCACTGTGTCCGATACTCAGAACCAAAATGTCTCCTGTGAATTCTGGAGACAGGTTGCAGCTGCTGTGACGAATCTTGGTAAGTATCCTTTACACCTTAATCTCCCACTTCGAAGCTATTTTGAGATGCTCCTGCTAATTATATGGTCTATTATAGGTGGATATGCACCTCCCGGTTCTGTCGTTTCTCAGAGTCTTGTACATGTCCCAAACAACCCATCGGCCAATTATTCTTGAGAACTCAACTAGGACGGAATGCTATACGAGCATCTGCCAGCGGCTGGGGGGTAAAAAATGAGAATCCTTGGAGCTGAAATTGCGTATTGATATGGGCTATTAATAGCTCCATTTGCGATTCTAATTGAGCCACTATATGACACATTGCTAGCAGTTCAAACTTTGCATTGATATATTGAGCCGCTTTGTTATAAATTTAGCTTGTGTAACATAATAGGCTATTGTATACCTCCACCTCCACCACCTCTTCCTCCAACTCCAATCTCAACCCCAATCCCAATCCCAATTTCAGTTATTCAAATAATGATTTAGTGTTAAAGGCTTGGTTTTCGAATCGAGTTCTTTTCGGTAAAATCGACCCATTATATATATAAACCCTTAACTTCTCCTATCTGAAGGTTATAATCCCGTTTGCTCTCAGTATCAATCATTTAAACATGTGTGGCATAGTAGTCACATGGTATGAGCTTGTGCAATATATATCATTATGTAATGGGTAAGTGATTGGTCAGAATGTCTTATAAGTAGAACAGCGTAATCGTTCTGGAAGCAAGCTTTTGTTGAGTGTTATACGGAGTAAGATAGGGGAGTAATATACATATTAATTGAGTCATTGGCAAATGAGGAGTAAGAATAATTGACAAATTAGAAGAAAGAGTCAAAATCGCTTGAATTCGGTTTTGCTCGGGGTTGAGGATGCGGCCTGTGCATAAAGGCCTTTTATGGAGAGAGCGAGAATGAACAATTTTACTTCGATTGGTGGTTCGGAGTACTCAGTAATTATTACAATCTCTCCTTTTGAGATGGCTGCAGCTATAAGTAGACGCCCATTCGCCGCGGACTACGGACTAGTTCCACCATCTTAGATGGTACCCAGAAGCCAAGGGATGAGCTTCCAAACGTCGTCCAGAACCCCACCGTTCATATGCTGACGGTTCAACCCGTCCACCCGTTCCCCCGCCCCGTCCCAGTGACCCTGCCAATGGATAAGAGTACCAGCAACTTTATAGCATTGGTATACTACCATGGTACCTTAGATAGGTGTAAATGAGCTCGAGCGAAGGTCTCCGGTAGCCCGGTACTTAACGTACCAAAGAAATTGGAAGTGAGACACCACTCCACCGCTGAAGAATTGACGCATCCAGTTCTAACCCCATGTGGCCTTCTATTCCGTGGATGCTTCCAACATATGCAGCCTGCATGCTGTAGGGTTGTGTTCGGTACGCAAATCTTCTGCGGCACCCAACAATACATTGATTGTACAGTGCCGGTACAGTATTGTGCCATATGGCTGCCATGGGTCAGAGACTGATCGTACCCGTCTTCCCCGCGCATCGATGTACCAAAACTGAACGTGCATCCAAGCAGGGACAACAATGCGTCCCGACAAGCCATCTGGCAGGGTCTTATCAGACCAATTGGTCCCCATTGCTGTAGAACTTCGGGCCCTTTAAGAACTGCCATCACCACCTAGTTGGATGGGTGTGCATCTAGAGTTTGAGTGTTCTTCTCCAATGTCAGTTACCTAGTAGTTCACTGATCGATCATAATGGACTTGGAGAGTGCCTTGACCCACTGGAAACTGATTCTGGTGGGCAGTGTCTTCTTCCTCTTTTCCTCGGTTGCATTGCAGACACTTCGACAGTATGCCCGTCTGCGACATATCAAAGGTCCACCAGGCGTTGGATTTTCTAAACTATGGATGATTCGCCACGTAGCTGGTGGGACAATGCATAAGGACCTAGGAGAAATTTGTGAAAAATATGGTATGAAATGAGAGGAGCGAGACAATCTTTCATCTGGCTTACGTAGTGATTTCCGTGCTTTCGCAGGACCACTTGCACGCATCGGCCCAAATGATCTGATTACATCTGATCCAGAGTTGCTGAGGAGAATGCTAGGTGTGAGAACTCGATATCAAAGATCGAAATGGTATGTCGGCATGCGATTTGATCCATCTCGAGACAATGTATTATCGGAGAGGAATGATGATAGACACAATGAATTGAGAGCTAAAATGGCTGCTGGGGTATGTTCTGACCAAGTTTGTAAATCTCCGTTGGATTCACACTGACAAAGATCCACTAGTACTCTGGAAAAGAAGTAGAGGGTTTAGAGAATGCAATCGACAGCTGCGTGCAAGCTCTGATCAACCTCATTAACGAAAAGTATCTCTCAACTACCACGCAATCCAAGCCTCTTGATTTTGGTCGCAAGGCTCAATACTTTACCCTGGATGTCATTTCCAATGTTGCCTATGGGGAGCCTTTCGGATTCCTGGAAACTGATTCCGATGTCCATGAGTATATTAAGACTACTGAAGAAAACCTACCGGCTATCATCATGGTCATAGTCTTACCATGGCTTAATTGGCTTCTTCAATTGCCTATTATGAAAAGTATCCTTCCGCAAGAGACAGATCACATTGGTCTTGGAAAGATTATCGGGTATGTGCTCCGTATTACTTCCCTCTGTAATGTAGACGTTAATGGAGGCTTTGAAGCATTACNAAAAAAGGTGGTTGGTGAACGATTTGAACCAGATGAAAAAGTCCAAAATGACATGCTCGGCTCTTTCATCAACCATGGCCTCACCCAAAAGGAAGCAGAATCCGAAACTCTCGTCCAAATGTTAGTGTGAGCCTCTCACCTGCTCGATATAATGACTAATTCCAGGAATCGAAACAGCCTTGCAGGTTCAGATACAAGTGCTACGGCCATTCGAGCAACACTATTGCATATCATTACCAACCCTCGTGTTGTCTCAAAACTGTTAGAAGAGATAGCTATCGCAAAACCTTGCAGGCCAGTTATTAAAGATGCTGAGGCTAGAAACATGCCCTACCTCCAGGCGATGGTCAAGGAAGGCCTCCGAATTTTCCCTCCAGTCACAGGCCTTATGTCCAAATTGGTACCTTCTGGTGGAGATACCTACAACGGAATTTTTATTCCCGAAGGGACGAAGATTGGGTATTGTGCCTGGGGTGTTTTCCATGATAAGAGCATATGGGGTGACGATGTGAATGTGTATCGACCGGAGAGATGGCTCGACGGCACGAGTGAAGAACTCCACCTATGAGAATCCACCTTGGAACTTGTATTTGGTTATGGCCGATGGCAGTGCTTGGGCAAGAATGTGGCTCTGATTGAGCTCAATAAGGTGTTTGTTGAGGTATGTCCAGCCATTTCTTTGGATAAGTTTGTCATTGTACCACGGGCTAACTGCTGGTTCTCAAGCTTCTCCGTAATTTCGATCTTACCATTATTGATCCGACAAACCCTTGGCAGTCTCATTGCCATGGAATCTTCACGCAATCTGAGATGTGGTTGAGGGCTTCCAGGAGAGAAGGATGATCTTTGGCGCTCTTTTTCATGGTTGACTCTTGGCGTGCGGGCATACCTATGTTGTTAAGGATTGCTAATGATATTACGGCCGAAATGAAACGATATATTCACTCTCACTGTACTACTCTCGATTAAATCTCTTTATTTTCGAAGTTGTGGGATCAGTGATACATGGTTGTTGATGTACATCTACACTCTCCATTCCCAACGTTTTGACGTTATTCTCTTGTGTGTAACAGTAACACTGCAGGAGGGTTGCATCAAGGATTCAATGCTTGCTGCCTCGTACGCGAGGCTAAACACGTTAACACGTTCAGGTAACGCGCTATTCGCCAGGGTCCCGCTTTCCCGTTGCTCTGCCCAAAACTTTTTTTTTTTCTGCAACCCACATTTATGCCTGATGTTTTCTCCCAACATCACTACCTTTTCCTTTTCTTTTCACCATCCCAAGTGGTGAAAATATCATCTACATTCTGCTGAATGTGCAGAAGTAGTGATCATGGATCAACAACACTTCCTTGAGCTCTTGAAGAGCATTCAAATACGTAGGTCTGCCTGCTGTACTCAGTTACCCCTCCTCGCAAGTCCTGTTTACTAACTGCATTACAGCTGACACTGAGAAGGTAAAGGCAGCCACAACTGAGCTCCGCAAGACTTATTATCCTCGTCCTGAGTCACTTGTATGGCTTTTACACATCCTCACCTCTCACGATGTTGAGGCAGTCCGGCAGCAAGCCGCTGTCGAGTCCATTCGGTTGGTCCCCAAGCACTGGGCCAATCTTCCTGCGGATCAAAAACCTGCTATCCGCCAACAGCTTTTGCAAACTGTTCTGGATGAGAAGGTATCATTGGTCCGCCATTCGGGTGCCCGCGTTATTGCCGCAATTGCAAGCGTGGATCTCCCTGATGGAGAATGGAATGAGCTTCCTGGCCACCTTGTGCAAGCTTGCAGCTCACAGCAAGTTGCTTATCGAGAAGTGGGTGTTTACATTCTCTTCACTCTGCTAGAAGTTGCAGGCGATGCTTTCGAGGATAAGATATCTGGTCTTTTCAGTATCTTCAATAATACGATTCGGGACCCTGAGAGTGCGGAAGTTCGTGTCAACACTATGCTTGCTCTAAGCAGAATAGGAATGTTGATCCAACCTGATGAGGACCAAGAGAACCTTGCACGCTTCAATGCTGTCTTCCCTAGTATGGTTACTGTCCTAAAGTCTACCATTGACGAACAAGATGAGGACCGAGCAATGCAAGCCTTTGAGGTATTCCAAACACTGCTTGGCTGCGAGTCAGCACTACTTGCTACTCACTTCAAGGACCTCTTAGAGTTTATGATCGATATTGCCTCCAATACTGAGATCGCCGAAGAGTCTCGTTCGCAGGCTTTGTCATTCTTGATGCAATGCGTGAAATATCGGAAGATGAAGATCCAGGGAATTAAAGGCATGGGAGAGAAGCTTACAGAGAAGAGCATGCAGATTGCGGCAGAGATCCCCGATGATGATGATGAAGATGAAGATGATGTTACTCCATATCGATCTGCTCTCGGTCTTCTGGATCTTCTTGCCACAAACTTACCCCCTCGTCAAGTCATTGTTCCTCTTATAAATGCCTTGCCGCAATTTGTTAACAGCGAGAATCCCGCTTATCGTAAGGCTGGTATCCTTTCCCTCGGAATGTGCGTTGAAGGCGCTCCGGATTTCATCAGTTCTCAACTAGACACACTTTTCCCTGGGGTCCTAAAGTTACTCAATGACCCCGAAATCGGTGTTAGACAAGCTGCTCTGCACGGCGTTGCAAGGTTGGCTGATGACCTCGCCGAAGAGTTGTCGAAGCATCACGCAGAGTTAATACCTGCACTTCTCAAGAACCTTGACTCTGTTAGTGGACAAACTTCTAATCCGACTGAGCAGAAGAGGAATCTTGAAGTTCTTAAGGCATCTTGTGGAGCCTTAGACTCGGTAACAGATGGTGTCGAGAAAGAGTTCATTGCCAAATATACTCCTGAGCTTATTCCACGACTTGGCCAATTGCTTAGTCACCCAGATTTCCAGGTTAAGGCGAGTGCAGCTGGTGCAATTGGCTCGATTGCTGGTTCTGCAGAGGAGGCATTTGTGCCTTACTTTGAAACTGTTATGAAGGAGCTGTGGGGCTATGTCACTATAAAGGATAGTGATGAAGAACTTGATCTGCGCGCTACTGTATGTGATGCTATGGGCAGCATGGCAGGTGCCGTTGGCGCTCCTGCATTCCAACCATATGTACAACCATTGATGCAAGCCAGTGAAGAGGGTTTGCATCTAGGTCACCCTCGACTGAAAGAAACTAGCTATATCCTCTGGAGTACCTTGTCAAAGGTTTATGAGGAGAACTTCCAGCCTTACCTTGAGGGCGTTGTAAAAGGTTTAATGGAGTCACTAGAGCAAGAGGAATCTGATTTCGAAGTCGAGCTCGGAGAGCAAGCCAAAGACTTACTAGGTCAGGAAGTTGTAATTGCTGGTAAGAAAGTGAAGGTCGCATCGGCATCAGATAACGAACTAGAGGATCTTGACAACATGGAAGATGATGACGAAGACGATTGGGATGATCTCAGTGCTGTGACTGCTGTCGCACTTGAAAAGGAGATCGCCATCGAGGTGATTGGTGATGTTCTTTCCCACACACGCCAGCATTTCGTTCCCTACTTCGAGAAAACCATCGAGACTATAGTCCCATTGGTGGAGCATTCCTATGAGGGTGTAAGAAAAGCGGCTATTGGCACTTTATGGAGGGCGTATGCCTGCCTCTGGAATTTAATGGAAGACCACACCGGCGAAAAATGGACACCAGGATTACCATTGAAGCAACAACCTTCCGGGGAGCTCATCAAGTTGGGCACTGTCATTACTGCCGCTACCCTCCCACTCTGGGAGAGTGAGGTTGATCGGTACGTCCTTTTTCTTTGTCCTCTCTTTATTTCTTCTTTCCCTTCCTTGTCTTATTGCCATTCTAAATGATGAATACCCATTACGTTAATACCCAGCTCACTCAGACGCACAAGTTGCGAATGCTGTGAACGCGTTTCTACTTCTGATTCAAAGAATTATCCCTTTTTATTTAACATCATCCGCATTAAATAACTTGGTTCACTGACCCCAACACTCGATTAGTGCCGTTGTCACCGATATCAACAGAAACGTTGCGGCAACACTTAAGCTTTGTGGCCCCGCTATCCTGACGCAGGAGAACTTTGCTGAGCAGACTACGACAATAGTTGCCTCAATGATCACCAAGTCTCATCCTGCTCAACAAGATCTTGGTGACGACGAGGACCCTGAAACTGCACAGGTCGACGAATCATCTGAATATGATTGGCTCCTTATCGATACAGCTCTAGATGTTATCATTGGCATGTCCACTGCGCTAGGTGATCAGTTTGGTGAACTCTGGAAGGTGTTCCAAAAGCCAGTCATGAAGTTCGCATCATCCCCAACAAACTATGAACGTTCAACAGCTATTGGTGTCATTGCTGAATGCACAGCAACTATGGGCGCCGCTGTTTCTCCTTACACAGAAACCCTTCTAAAGCTGCTACTTCATAGACTTGACGATGAGGATGCCGAGACGAAATCGAATGCTGCATATGCTATAGGCCTATTGGTGTATCACTCCACTGATTCCGCTACCTACCTTCCCCACTTTAACACAATTCTCCAGAAGCTTGAGCCATTGCTACGTACTCAAGTTGCCAGGACTCTGGATAATGCCTGTGGTTGTGTCAGTCGCATGATCATAGCTCATCCAGACAAGGTGCCAATTGGCGATATTATACCCGTTCTCGTTGGTTTGCTACCATTGAAGGAAGATTATGAGGAAAACAAGCCGATCTTTGAGTGTATTGCTGGACTATGTAAGTACTTTTCTGATGGGGTTCGCTTCAAAAGCTAACATACTACCAGACCAACATCAAAACCCCACAATTATTGAGCTCACTCCTAAGCTGATTCCAATTTTTGCTCATGTGCTTGGCGAACCCGCTGAGCAACTAGATGTAATGACACGAAAGAACGTCATCGACACGGTGAAGTTCATTGGTTCCAACCAGCCAGCCCTTGTAGAGGGTAATGAGATATTGATGAATGTTATGAGAGCATAGAGAGGAGCTGGTATAAAACTACTCATGACGTTTATGAATAATGATTAGGATTGGACGGTATGGTTTGTCCTGGATGGTTCGGGCCGGAAAAAGTGGGTGGACGTCTGAGGTTTTGATGAGTGATATCCCGACGGCATGTAGCTGTCAGTTTCCTTATGAATCAGGGTTTGCCAAGTTGAGGTATATATACAAGCTGAGCAAAAAGAGTATAGCTAGATCGCATTGGTCTTATGAAGAATTTTGAGCTCCTTCGATATTTTACCTGTTCTGTTTTACTCCAGTCCTCACTGTGGGCATTGTATCCCCCCTTCACTGCTTTAACGGAATTAATTATCTCCTATCAAAGTATCAGAAAATCATAGTTAGAGCGAGGCTATACAATTTACAAGTATATCGTTTCTAATTCATGCCAAAACTTAAGCTTTAACAGACAATTATATTGTTTAATCAACTATCACTACTTGAGAAGGATATCCCATGCTC
Source organism: Scytalidium lignicola (assembly GCA_002812745.2). Lineage (NCBI taxonomy): Eukaryota > Fungi > Ascomycota > Leotiomycetes > Scytalidium > Scytalidium lignicola. Next base: position 241,876 of record NCSJ02000012.1, read on the forward strand.
CCCCAATCTTTGAATCTAAAATTTTCCCAGTGGTATCTCCCGATGAACCTAACGCTATGCAATAATATAAAAACGATCCACCATCCATGCAAACCTTGCCATAAAACATAAGATGCATGTTCCTTGCCCAGATAAGGGTAAATGCTAATAATTCGCCTCTCCAATGATAATGCATAGTTAAATCCAAACCCGTCCGCTACCTATCCAGAATACCAATGCCAAACCAGTGAGAATAGTGTTATTTAATGTCCCCTGTAAAAAATAGAAATGTCCCAGACCCAAAATGCATGCATATCCCAATGCTGTTCTAGCCTAAAAGCGCGAATAACTCTTCCTCGCAGTCTCTTAATTCTTCGTCTCCATAATCGGTAGTTATAGACGAAGCCCTCCGTCTCTTCTTTCTCCGTCGCTGCTCCTGTTCTCTAGCAGTAAATGGGATCGTCTCTGTCCGTTCGTTCGCCATTATCTTGGACTCTTCTAATGCGGCATGCACTAGATCTTCTTCTTTCTCCTGGAAAAATGGAGACCTAGGCTTTGGCTCTCGCGATCTAGAAAGGGGAGGTGTAAAGTCCTTTCCCTGCATCTCTGGTTGTGGCTGGTGCGGGGTGGTGATTTCTAATTCTTCTTGAGAGGACATAATATCCTGGGTTGAGAAGAATGGTACCAGGGGAGGAGCAGGAGGAGAAGGTGGTGGTGCTGGTGGAGAAGATGTGGCGATTTCAAGTTCTTCCTGAGAAGACATAATGTCTTGTGATAGGATGAGTGGTAAATCAGGAAGTTCCACGCCTTTGGGAGGAGGGGGTTCCTGAAGTTCTTTCTCGATCTGTGTATTGCTAGGTAGATCATCAATGTCCATAAGAAGCTCACGGACCTCTTGGCTTGGGCTTGGGAAGAAGTCGTCTAAATGTTGCTCGAGAAAAGATTGTGTTGCAGATGGCGGTATCCTCGATGGTTCATTATGGGCGGTTCCATTGACAGATCTGGAAGGCGGTGGTTGTTTTGTATGTTTAGAGGCTCCGTAGATGGCCCTTTTCTGGAGGGAGAGAGCTGATGACGTGTTATTTGATATCTCTCCTAGAACTCGGCGCCGACTACTTTGTGGTATAACAGAATTCCGATTTTTGTTGTAGCTCGCCGTCTGGCCACAATCATAACGCTTCCGGCCAGTCTCGCGGTGCCAACTTGGCACGTAGCCATCTCGGGCTTCGATATGTGCCTGAATAAAAGGATGTCTGCTGAACATGATTTCACAATGGTCATAAGAATAATCTTCATCATCTTCATAATCGTAATCTCTCTGGATAGGCTTACGTCGACGCCTTTGTGTAGGTCCATCGCGAAGCTCGATATATCCCTGACTATTTTCATTCGAGTCTTCTAGAAGCGAGGTCTGCAAAACCGGTATATCCAATTGTGACATAGCTGGAAAAGGTCCAAATTCGTCATCCGAGTCATCTTGTTGAGGGGTGCCTTTTGAAGCCTCCTTGATCTCCATAGTAACGTCATCGGACACACCCTCAGCCATTGGTTCTTGAACCTCTTCAATTGGAATTTGAGTCAGATCTTGAGTCTTACTAGCCCCTTTGTCTTCTTCAACAACCGGTGTGGGAGCTGATTGCTCAATAGGCTGATCCAATTGGACAGGACTATCACCAAGAGATATTTTAGGGTAATTTCGTGCCTCTTCCATCTCATAGGTCTCGTTACTCTGGTCCTCGGGCGGCTCATAAAGAGGTTCCTCAATTGATCGATCTGGTTTAGGCAATAACTCTCGGTCATTAGCCATATCACATTCGACGGCACTTTCAAACTCTTGCGACATCTTCTTTCCACCATCTGCATTCTCAGCGACCTCCACTTCTTTCTTTTCCATACCCAAACTCCCCTCAATTAATGGCCACTCTACCGATGACTCCCTAGATCGCTCTTGTAAATTATCCACCTCTTCCCATGTTCTCTTATTTCCATGATCAAGCTTCTGAACAAACAGTGAAATCCTAGGTTGGCTTGCTCTCACTGACTTGTTCGGCTCTGGTTGTCCCTTTTGCTTTCGATCCGCCCTCTCAGCAGCTGCTTTCGCGGCCTTCTTCTCTCTCGCCAGTTTTGCCTTTGCGGCAGCCTTTTCCCTTTCATATTCCTTCTTCTGCCTCTCTAATTCCTCTTTGTCTAGACGTCTCTGCTCCTCCCTACTAACTTTCGGTTTACGTCGAGCTGCGAGATATGCTTTCTTTGCCTGTTTGCTTGTCATTGGTGGTTTGGCCCCTGGCGGTTTGGCCAAGGTAGTTGGCACGAGGCCAAAGGTCTTCTGTCGCGTCGGCATGTCGTTGCTCCATATCCCCAGTAGGTAGGAAATTGGTGATAGTGGCGTCAAAGATTATATGTAAGATGATTTTGGGTTGGGACGTCGCGCGCTATTGGCTAGCTAGAGACGCGTTTGTCGCGGGGTAAATATTGACGAAGAATCCTTTGCGATACCTCGTTACTACTACTACGAAAATTGAATATGAAGTGTATTAAAGAGGAAGCATGCTCAACTGTGAGTAAAATACGGAGTACTGGAGGTGTTGCAAAAAGGAACTGAGTTCTGACTACAGGGGTACAATTATAATCCATGGACTACCGTAATAATTATCCCTTTCATTCCTCAAGCGAACCCTTTGTAGGATCCCAACAGACTGGAGCATACTCTGTAGTCTCCAAGCTCTTCATATCACTGTCAGTAAGCTCAAAGTCAAACAGACCAGCATTCTCCTTTATCCTCTCAGGCGTGATGCTCTTCGGTAGAGGGACGTATCCTTTCTGCAAGCTCCACCTTAGCAAGATCTGCGCTGGTGTCTTTCCATACTTCTGACTCAGAGGTACAACAAGCGGATCTTCCATACGAGTAGCACGAACAACAGGTGCGTATGCCTCAACGACAACTCCGCGTTTCTGGCACCATTCAGTAATATCTGGCCGAGGTAGCCAGGGGTGCACTTCCCATTGGCCAACGCTAATCACACCCCCTTTGCCCTTCCCTCGCTCTTCTTCTAGTTCCTTGATGTATTCTTCCATTTCCTTAAGATGAGGAATACCATAATTACTTATTCCTAAGCTCCGGATCTTCCCTTCTTCCTGAGCCTCAACCAATGCTTTCCAGGCACCCTTTCGGCCTTCTCGGCCTCCGTACGGTGCATGGATTAGCATGAGGTCGATATAATCAAAACCGGTCGTTTTGAGTGTACCATCGATCTGATCTTTGGCAATTTTGTAATCCATGGTCTTCGAAATTATTTTGCTGGTGAAGAAGACCTTCTCTCGAGGTATACCGGAACGTTTCACTGCTGCGGCAGTAGGACCTTCGTTTCCATATGCAATTGCGGAGTCGACCTGAAGAATAGCAGTATCAGCTGCTGATCCTAAAATTACGAAGAGAGAGAGAAAGTATATGTAGGGGGGTCCATACATGTCGATAACCTTCCTGGAGGGCTTTCAACACTACATCTTCACATATATTTGCCTCTCTAAAAAGCCAATCAGCGTCAAGTCGAGATATTGAAGGGCACAGTTCTATTTACACTCGATAGACCTATTTACAACGAGTATCAGCAATTCTATGCGGTAAGTTGATGGATAAGACACATACGCCATAGCCCAGGACGGGAATCTCATATCCTGAGTTCATTCGCAAGGTTGAGTCGATAGTGAGCTTAGCCATTTTTTTATTTATAAAACTTCTCATTGATTGACAATACTTTATCTAAGAGCAGGCTAACTGACAGAACAGGGAGATGTTAAGGATCGAGAATGGTGATTTATGACGCGACGTTAGATTTATAATAATGTTGATCAAGCCCGACCCTAAGGCTGTATCGGTAAAGGTTTTACTTTCACTTATTATCGTATTAATAACCCCCAAAGTATTGTCTAATAATAGATCCTCTATTTATACAGACCGTTTTAAACTCCAATTCGCGATCAAGAAAACTCTCATACTCGAGATTAAGGCAAGGCAACATGGATTGTATATATTTCAACAGAGACAACATTACGTATAGCTGGTGCAGTCAAAGTCAATCTCAACAGTACATTATTTTGCGTCTGTTTCTCTAGAATCACCGAGACTCGAGTACGGTGGACGACGAGGAGGTCGGCATGGCGGGGTAATCGACTGGTGGCGGGGCTTCCATATTGCAAGGTACAGAAGTACAGTCAAGATGCGAACATTTTTCTTAATTTCTTGAAAATTTCACATCTTGTTAACAACATAGCTCGCCTTCTATGCTGCTATTATAGGCTTGGCGATCGATAACTGATGTTCGAGCAGAATATTTGAGATACTATCTCACTGAAGAGAGGTGCACAATAACTATTCACAGATTGGCAACATCTACTCCATACTGCGACAATATTGAACTTTCTCCTCGACACCTACTTCGCCCATCTCACCCCATATATACTATAGTTCAAATGCGATTAATTAAGCAAAATATTGAACGAGATGGTTCCGGCACCATCACACTCTTCCCTGAAGAGCCAGAGGATATGGTACGCCTACATGACATCATCAGTCCCTAAACGCCTCTGTTAAAAGGAGTCACTTCAAAAAGTTCAATCTAACATCCACATGCAAAGTGGCACGCCTACAACCTCATAGCTGCAAATGACCTCCTCCGCGCCTCTGCAATCCGCCGAGTGACAACCGAGTCTTCCACCGGCAGCACATCGTCCACTCGGGTCCACATAACCCTGTTGATCCGCGTCACCTCCATAGACTTCGACCCCCAGGCTGGTCAATTACACGTCAGCGGACGCGTAGCAGAAGAGAATAAGTGGGTAAAGGTAGGAGCATATCACACACTCGACCTTGAACTACAGAGAAACTTTACGCTGGAGAAGAGTGAGGGATGGGATTCGATCGCACTCGACGTGGTCCGAGAGGCCATTAAACAGGATAAGGAGGGTACAGTGCCGGCCGTAGTGATGCAGGAGGGATTAGCGAATATATGTTTGATTACGGAGCATCAGACGATCCTGAAGCAGAGGATCGAGAGTGGAATACCGAGGAAACGATCTGGACGGTCTGCAGAACATGACAAAGGATTGGAAAAGTTCTATCAGGTCACGTTGGAAACTCTAACTAGGCATGTGGATATTACATTGCCCAGGCCGTTATTGTTGGCGAGTCCGGGATTCACAGCAGCTGGATTTCAGAAATACATTATTGATGAAGCTACGAGGACGGGGAACAAGGCATTGCTGGCGAACAAGAGCAATTTTATAGTTGTGCATTGCAGTTCAGGACACGTGCACAGCTTGAATGAGATTCTGAAGAGTCCCGAGGTGCTATCCAAGTTAAAGGACACAAAGTACGCGAGGGAGACGAGATATATGGACGATTTTATGACGCTTCTCCGGAAAGATGATGGGAGGGCTTGGTATGGGCCTTCTGAGGTCGAGAAAGCTGTAGAGAAGGGCGCGGTGGGTCGTGGTGGAGGTGTGCTGCTTATAAGCAATGCTCTATTTCGGAGCCAAGAGATAGGAACGAGGAAACGGTGGGTTAAGCTTGTGGATCAGGTTAGAGAGGAGGGCGGGGAAGCGAGAGTCTTGAGCAGTGATCACGAGAGTGGAAAGAGGCTTGAAGGATTAGGGGGCATCGCAGCGATATTAACGTTTCCTATTGAGGATCTCGATGAGGATGAGGATAATGAAGGTCGTGGTGAAGTTAATGAGACCAATCAAGAGATGATAATATGAGATGATGGTTCCAGATATTCCCAAGGTGGTCGTTGATGTGGAAATGAATATATACCAACATCTAAGAGATTCCCAACAGTCTAGGACATCTAGGAAGGGCTGGGCTCGAAGGATTCGAAACATTTTGACGGCAGTACAAGCTATATTCGAAATAATAACCAATTACTCAAAGCCGTGGATCCGGAAACCGGATCACTTTCATATGTATCTAACCGGATGGGATAAAATATTGTACCCAGGAGGTCAAGGACAGAGATGCAGAGACATGAGAATAATGATGCTTGGTCTTAATCAGACTAGACGACCAAAACTAGTTCAGCGATTGCACTGTAACTTTACAGTTTCCTGTATCCTCTACTTGCAGATCATTTGCTGGAAGATTGGACCTTGCATGGATTTGAGTTTTCACTATCAAATCAAAGTCTACAACGTCTATACGAATGACAACAATAAAGAGACATTACGCGTTGCTTCGTAACGGACTAACTATATATGTGGAGCAGCACAAGAGAAAGCGAGCCTATAGTTAAGAAGATTGAATCTCCTGAGACGCAAAAATACAACCAGTAGTAACAATAGTGGAAGTACCAAAGTGTGTAGTAATTTATAGTAGTACGGTAGCTGGTAGTAACCGTCACAGACAAGCATTTAGACGATCAAAGAATCAAGCTTTTTGGATCCAGGCACGCAGGAAGCGAAATGAGCAAGCGTACGGAGTATGCAAAACAAACCAACCAACCACGATGGATGACAAACCAGGAGGATTCCTCATTGTTACTGTACAATGACACCTCGATGATTCCAACGAACCCATTATTAGAGTATTACTCTATTGCTGTATTCTTGTCTTACACACAAAATGGCCACTCAACAGCCACACAGCGCCTCCACTGAATGAACCCGTCATGTTGCTATTTTCGTCGCAAGGCCCTGGGGCAGTGCAGGAAACGCGAAGTCTCGAACACGCCCCCTGGCTCGATTTGGGGTCTGCGCAACGTCGTCTCGACTAAAGCTAGATTTGACACCCAGACAGTTTCATCGCAACTCTGACTTGCTTCTACCTCCATCTGACTGGATGCACCAGTGCCCGTTCGCTGCAAAACCCTTGACTATAGCGGCCTCTCTATGGTTTCATTAGCTTCAATCAAACACCCGGAATGGGCGTTGCCGGTGGCAGTAGATGCACCGCGGTGGATGAACGGTGGTCCAGAATACGGGGTCGGCGATGCTCAGCATCTTTAGTGCTGCATAATCTTGCTCTCTCTTTTTGCTGGAATCTCCAACTTCTCTATTTTCCTTTTCATCCATTCTTCTTTCTGCTGCTGCGCATTCGAGGGCTACTGGCTAGCAATCATTTGCCTGNCCTAGGGTCTCTCTTTTCTCTTCTCTTCGTCATCACCTTATTTCTTCTCTTCGTAATACTGGCTATTATTCAAATACTTAGTAGCCCTTTGACAGGGACTTTTATTCNTTTTTTTGTCTATTCCTTCTCTTTCCACTCTTTCTCTTTGTTTTAACGTCTCTGGGATTCTTCCCGCCTTAAACGACTCGTGAAATCCTCTCGTTACTCCGGAAGTATACAGAAAATTAGAGTGTAAAAAACAAACACACCATCAAGATGCAACTCTCTAGACTACTATGGCCGGCGGCCTTGATACAAGCAGTATGCGGTATACAACTTGATGTCACCTCCCCTGGTATGTAATACCCCTCGTACTTCGAAATATTCTCAAGCCCAAACATGCTAATGGAAGTACCCAACATACAGCCTCCATTAAGAGTGCAGCAAGCACAGTCGCTTTTGATATGATGTCCTATTATAATGGAAACCAGACTGTATGTCTCAAACCCATTACTCGTCAACCTTGCGATTCCAACTAACCACTTCATCAGGGCCAAGTCCCCGGTTTACTACCACCGCCTCTCTTCTGGTGGGAAGGAGGAGGAATGTTCATGACCCTGATAGATTACTGGCGCTACACCGGCGACAGTTCCTACAATGATGCTGTCTCGGAAGCGCTACTATTCCAAGTTGGTCCCGATCGAGATTTCATGCCTCCTAACCAGACGAAGGACGAAGGGAATGATGACCAAGGGTTCTGGGGCATGGCAGCCATGCTGGCAGCAGAGACAAATTTCCCAAATCCGCCACCAGACCAACCACAGTGGCTTGCACTAGCTCAAGCTGTGTTCAATGAGATGGTTGGTCGATGGGACACTACTACTTGTGGTGGTGGACTACGGTGGCAGATCTTCCAGTTCAACAATGGGTTCACGTACAAGAACAGCATTGCGAACGGGTGTTTCTTTAACATTGCATCTAGGCTGGCGCGGTATACGGGGAATCAGACCTACGCGGACTGGGCGACCACGATTTGGGATTGGGAGAATTCGGTCGGGTTGATTGATAGTTCGTACCATGTCTATGACGGCGCATCTGACACGACAAATTGTACAACCCCAGATAAGTTGCAGTGGACGTACAACGCTGGGATCTACCTTCATGGAGCTGCCAACATGTATAACTTTGTAAGTATCATTTTCCTTTCATCGCTACCTGACACCATCAAATGAGGCCTAACATAGCTATCTCATAGACCGAAGGCAATTCGACATGGGGTGACCGCGTCTCGGGTCTTCTCAAAACCTCAGCCAGTGTTTTCTTCCCCAACCAAATCTTGACCGAGCAAGCCTGTGAAAATATTCACACCTGCGACACCGACCAGCTCACTTTCAAAGCCTACTTCAGCGGATGGCTTGCCTCGACCGCCATCCTTGCCCCTTTCACCTATCCACTCATTACTCCGGTGCTCAGCACATCCGCAAAAAATGCCGCACTACAGTGCTCTGGCGGAACTAGCGGTACTCAGTGCGGCTTCCAGTGGACGCGTGGTGCTTCCTTCGACGGAAACACTGGCCTAGGCCAGGAGATGAGTGCCTTGGGCGCCATCCATAGTTCACTGGTCTCGATCCAGCCTGTTCAGGCACCTGTAACTAACAGCACTGGTGGAACAAGTCAAGGTGATAGTTCAGCGGGTACGGCGAACAACAAGAACAGTGGTTCCAGTAATTACATGGAAGATATGTTGATAATAACCACAAAGGACAAGGTTGGGGCCGGATTCCTGACTGCTGCTCTTGTCACAAGCGTCATCGGCGGCGGGGTGTTTATGATTGTGGGAAGCTGAGCGTGATTTTCCACTCTGCCCACACTGCTGAGTTTGTTTTTCTTTGACTTTGCATCACACAGCGCGATACACGATTCTAATGATGGGATTTCACCAGCTATTTCAACCCATGGTATATTGGGGAAGTTAAAAAGAAGGTTCCTAAGGTGCATAAGTTTGGGGCGTTTACTTTGATTTCATCCTGGGTGGACATATAGTTATGAGGAAGTTCCTCTTGCATGTATAATATGCTCTACTTCAATATTTTGGTTTTCGTTTAAATAAAGAGAAAGAAGGAAGGGAAGGATTGATACCCCCTCTTTTTGTAGGTATAAAATTTTATATTTTAGTAAAGATTCTATTCTCATTTATATGACTAGAGAGTACATTGATTATGATTGAAAGCGTACCAATTTTTTTCCACCTTTTAATTCAGAAGATAGACTCGGGTAAACCTTCCAAGGAAATTATTAGCGAGCATTGATTTAGCTCAAGATACGGTATACAAATTTAGCAACCTTCATCCTATTACATCAGAACCATTATCGACCAAACTATGCAATTAATCACTGTGCTTCATCCTGTTAGATTAAAGCCAACCCGGGCCCTAATTACCACCGGATCAGTAGCCCAATCGCGAAATTCCATATTGAATAGACAATGGACCAGGTACTACTCCGAAAGACCCCTAACTCCAAATCAAACGAAGCGAAGGTATGAAGCTGTTGTGGTCGGAGCTGGTCCAGCAGGCATCGCCGTGGTTGGGAACTTGTTAGAACAGCAAAAGCACCCGATATTATGGGTCGATGATCAGTTTCACGGTGGGAGATTAGATAAATACTATCGAAGAGTTCCTAGGTATAACTTATTTTTTTTTGCCCTCCTACACCTCTTGGTTTTATTCACGTGACCTAACATACGCTCCTTGTAGTAATACCACGGTGAAGCTCTTCTTGGAATATGCTCAAGGAGTAAAAGTATTCCGCGAAATTGTAGAGGAGACTCCTGTTCCGCATGCTATATCCCGTATGAAAGAGCTCGACCAAGAGGATACTTGCCAGATTTCACGTGCTGCGGATATGTGTGTTATGCTTACCGAGGGCCTCAATGAGTCCAAGGGCGTATATAAGCAGCTAGGTCATGTATCTAGTGCATCCTGGACTGATGTATGCTATGAGAGATCTTCCAACTTTTTGTTCCTTGAGAATATTTCGCTAACCTTTTGTGCAGGCAAAGCAGTGGAGCGTCACCGTTGATCCGCTAGATGAGAAGCTTCAAGACCCAACCACCATCTCAGTAGATCGTCTGGTACTCTGTCATGGCTCTGTACCTACTTCCGGTCCTCTCCCAGTATCCGGCTTTCAAGAAATTGGCCTCGATCCAGCACTTGATCCGCCTAGGTTAGCCAAGATCCTCCCATCTGATTCTCCTACAACGGTTGGAGTGATCGGTGCCTCTCATAGTGCTATCTTGGTACTCCGTAACCTCTACAATCTCGCAAGCTCGACACACCCCCAACTACGCATCAAATGGTTCACACGACATGAGCTACGCTACGCAGAGAAGCGAGACGGCTGGATCTACCGAGACAACACAGGTCTAAAAGGAGCCGTGGCAGCATGGGCCAAAGAGAACCTAGAAGAAGATAAGCTGTCGCAATCAGATGTCAGTAAGTACCTCGAGAAGGTACGTACAACAGGGGAGAAAGAACCAGAAACCTATAACGAGCATCTACCTTCCTGCACGCACGTGATCCAAGCAATCGGATATACTCGAAGCCCACTCCCTGTTTTAGAAAGAGATAGCAAACCACTTGAGATAAAATACGATCACATGACGGGCGGGTTTGAGGATAATAGTGGACAGAAGATTAAGGGTTTGCACGCTGCTGGTATTGCGTGGCCTGAGAGAGTTGTTGATCCCGAAGGGAATGTTGAGTATGCTGTTGGACTGTTTAAATTCATGAGGTATCTGAAACGGGTTGTACCGCAGTGGACCGCATGAAAAGTTTCTAGCCTTTCTAACTTATTAATCAAAACGGTGTTTGCTATATAGATAGATCCACCAATACATATCAAGATGTAGTTATAAGGTAATGTATATCTTGTGGAGAAAAGACTAGATAGTATCATTCAATTTATTAGATCACATTTCTTAATGCATTCACTGAAGATAACCAATGTTTCAAACTTTTGCATTGTTGCAAACAGGTAAGCGCTATTAATGCTAATTGAAACGCCAAGATCAACTACTGTTCTAGAATTGTATCAAACCACCCCCTGAAGCGCTGACCAAAATTTGGGCAATTCTCTCAAACTAATTGACGCGTTAAAACATTAGAGGAAATGGCAAGAAAATGATAATATTTTGTAGAAAATCATCTCAAACCACCCCCGCCCAGTAAACCCACCAGATAGCATTGTATCGCATCAAACATCTCCGCCCCCAACGCCTTTCCATACAGCCCTACTCAGTCCCAGAGTCATACTGATAGCTAAAGTCCCGATTCAAACCAAAAACATTATACCAAGAGTTTTACGAAGATTTAATCGTCAGCACAAGAAATAAAATGCAAATTAAAAAAATTAAGCCATAACAATCTCTCTGCAATCCCTTTTCTCCTCAATCCTTCGGACCATCTCTCTCTCGTCTGGACTGCGAGGACTGGCATCAATACCCAGAAGCGCTGATATGCTAGTGGCACTGTTCTTATTCTCTTGGGGCTTCGCAGAGCACTGCTGGTATGAAACTCCGTTGGCAATGTGCGTGTCGGGAGATACGCATGGAGTTGGAGGGGCATTTGCTGCAATTCCTCGCTTCCATGTCTCTTCCAATAGTAGGGGAGAGACTCCTCCACCATACTCAGATGCGATGGTAGTCCAGAAAGAAGATCTGTGAGCTTCGTATATACGTCGAAGGCGCTCCTTATCGATATTGGAGATTGGAGTCGAGTTAGTGGCAATGTCACAGTCAAGTCTCAAAGCTGGAGTTGCCGCAGATTCAGAGAGGGATCGACGTGGAGGAGCAGGCTTAGGGAGAATAGCCACAGGTTGACCAACGGTTCTGGGTGGACTATTTGAAGTGGATTGGCCCATAAGCGTTGAAGCGGCCGGGAGTTGAACGTTGGCTGCAGACTGAGGAGAGTAGTGGAATGAGGGACTATCAGATCGAAGGTTGGTATTTTCATGAATTGGTGAGGGCATGGAGACAGGCAAGATCGGAGAGTGGTTCGATGAATCGCCATTGGAAGATGCACCAACAGAGTTGGTTCGCTTGCGCCGATTGCTACCATGCGAGAGTTGATGATAATGAAGGCGGCAAGCCAGCTCGGTCTTTTTCAAGTGCGATGCAATGTGTTTATATGGCATCTTCTGGAGCCGGGTCTGAAGAAGATAAACTTCCTAGATTGATTGATTAGCCACCATTCACTATAATGCCTTCACAGAGGCACTCGTACCTCGTCTTCACTCCAAGCTCTGCCTCCACCCGTTGACGTGGCTTTCCTGTTCTTCTGAATACCAAACTCATGTCTATCCATTGTATCAATAGAAGAGTAAGTGGAGAGCCCAGCAAGAGAAGCAGTATTCATCTGATTCATTGTAGTGGTCATGGTTTCGTGATCGTTAAGGGGATTGAAATGCCGATTTGAAGAATATATATTGTAAAGGTTGTTTGAGCCAGCAAATCTGAAGAATCGAAGATAAACAGCACAGTCTGTAACTCCTGCAAAGATAGTCCCGTGTAGAGAGGTTGACCGATGTCTGAATAACAAACGAAGTGATGAAAATAAAAGAAGTTAAAAACAAGAAGTATTAACTACAATAAAGAATGTAAGCAGCCAAACCAGTTGGACAATGAAAGAAAGTAAGAATTAGCTGCGGAAAGAAGTAGTTTACTCGTGAGCATGCATAACGGAGAATGAAAAGCGAGGAAAGAGCAGTTGAGCCTTGTTGATATATGAAGCATTGCTTTACCAGGGGCCATCTGGAAACGCCCGGACTCTGACTGGGGAAAGCCTTGCCTCCCATCAAACCAGCCAATGCTTTGACCGGATACTACCGGTCCTGATGGTTGCAATGGCCTGGATTATGTTAATCGGTTTCCGATGGGCATGGAGTGTGTTGCATATTTCCGTCCCTTTTCTGACCTGTTTCTGGGGAACTGACTCTGCGTTTGGTGTTTGAGGTGGGGTCTCAAGTTACAGCTTCTATAACAGACTAAATAAGCCATGGCAATGACAAAGGCCAAGAGGATTCCCTGAAAAGAATTGAAGCTAGGCTTTTGCCTAGAGCAGCGCCATTGAATTGTAAAGCTACAACACCTCTTCTCTCCAGCTAAACTAACAACCTAAAGTCCGTCCAGAAACAGCTGTCATTAGACTGAACTGCACAACCGTGGACGAGGAATAAGTTGAGGTTGACATTAGTGGCCGCGATTGGAGATGGGATTGTTCTAGGCAAGGGGGTGTTTACTGGATACAATTCGAAACTCGCTTGCCCTCGACTTCCCCATGTCGGAAACATGAGCTCAGACAATCACAAATCAATCCCAAGAGCTCGATCCACCAACCATAAACCTCTGTCAGAGTGCCATTATGACGGGTAGTCCAGAGCATAATTCTCATCCATGATCAGATGCTCCAAGAGCTGGGTGCTGGGTGTTGGATGCATACGAGTGCTTAATCTGACATGACGGCCTGTGGCTAAAGCGAGGGTTGTTTTCTAAGCTGGATATCCTCAACCTCCAATTAGAAACAATCTGATCGAATATGATTTTCTGAAAGGGAAATAAGACAAGAAGTTGATTCCAAGCACTATCTATCTCCGTGTTGAATTCTAACAATGAGCACGGCAATATTGTTAACGACTGTTAACGATTGTCATGACTGATCATCTCTAGAGCTTAAGCAAACGGCGTGTTCATGCTTATTACCACACCTGATTAGTTTACAGTACTGCCAACGACCTCGAATACTAATTCTCTAGTTCAACTTAATTCTGTTGAAACGACAAATAGCAAGATGGGACGTCGTCTTTTGGTGTCTAATCCTTTCTCGTGTGTTTGGGGAACAGCGCCTATTACAGTACACAAAGAGAAGTCGAGAATTGCTTTGATTCGATAGCCTTACCAAGATCTCATTAATATACACATGATCTGCAGATATCCCAAACGGTAAACCCGAAGGTTTCTGTTCAAGGATTGCGAAGTTTAAGCTCAGACATTCATCGTTGTATTCTGCTACCGGGATCGTCTCATGGACTTTGCCGAGCTACACCATGCATTTCCAAAATAGGACAGGCGAACAATTAACGCATTAAGGATCGCTATGATCATTGTTAGAGAATTGAATTAATGCTTCTTTACTATAGTACGTCTGTACAGTAAGCACAACAAAATCAACGTGATGGCAATTGCGAACAGCTACGACGCCTACGATAGGTCCATTCTATCAAAACTATATTATGATTCAATAAGGCTGAGCCGCGCCGAGCTTTGGAGACGACAATGATCCTTCTGGGGAAGATTATCAATGCAGAACCCTCCACCACATTGGCGCAATTAGGAACGCCTAGATAAGAGGTTTGTTTTAAAAACAAGCGCTAATGGCCCAAGGGGCCTCGTTTGAAAAGGGACCGGATATCTGATGATCCGTTGACGGACATGAGAATAGCCATTGCGTCTCAAGTCTTGGGACGATTGCAACTCACCCAATTATTTTTGTGAATAGAATCTCGGGTTTTCAGCATCCACTTCTTGGTTTCTTAGTTCTCAGTCACAGGTCACTTGCAATTGCATACATTGAAGATCATTAGAGTACGGAAATGATCGGAGATATCAATGCGAAATTTAGGCGGTCTGTATCATCCAGGTACGCGCCTGAATTGGCACAAGACTGCATGTAAATATTCTGTGTTTTGGTGACAACACCTCCCTAGCAGGTTGATCTTCAGCAACTACTGTAGCAATGTACAGGGACTGCAGGCAACAACTTGCAAGCGTCGTCCGTACCAAGACAAAACTTGAGAATATGCAGAAAGACCAGAGGGGCAGACCAGAGGGGCACAGATTAAGGGCCTGGTCACTTGTGATGGGAGGCCCGCAGTGGCGCCAGGGACCGCGACATAGAACGGCGGCGCGTGCTATCACGAGCAATCTGTCTCAAATCCCGTTAAATATAGGCACTGGTGCATGTCACCAACTGTCGGATCCAACAACGCGGGCAGCTAAGTTTCCAAAAGCAGAACACGAACCAAACAGCACATGGCGGTGAGGCTCAATCACATTTCTTTTGGTGAAATGGTTCCCAACTTAAATGGAAATGTGTTGATGAAACATCTCTGGCATTGGTTTCGATACCAAAACACGCGGTCTCGAACGGCCTGGGACTAATTAGATGGGTGTTAGATCCGAAGATAATTACCTCGACCGGTACGTTCGCGTAACCATACGAGGACAGCTACAAGCCACGATCTCAACTCCTGGGAAAGACAATTTCGAAATGCCACCAATTGCCTTTATCCATAGTGCGTTCGTATTGAGATATATTCAATAGCCATATCACAGGCCAATTGAGTCCGTCGGCTGTGGGTGCGGGGTACGGGAGAGATGGAGAGAGTAAGAGTTGCCGTCGCGGGGTACCTTCGTACATTCGTACTTGTGATCCAGCATTTTGAGTCTCCAGAATCTGGTCATTTCTAGACCTCAATTGCAAACTTGCGCTACCCAGTTTGCAGAGAGTCTGAAGCAGAACTAAGGGACGGCGCAAGCCACTGACGATGCCGATAAAGCACAAGAGGTCACATTCAGAGGAAAAGCAGCACATTTTCACGAGCATTCACAAGGGATCAATCGGCAAGCCTAGATACGGTAGATCTCCTCTTTTAGGGTGTGTCAGGAGCTATAGTACAGTACAGGTAAGTACTAGCTGTGGCGGGCAAGCAAATAATGATAGGTATACGTCCGTAATAAGAATGATACTAACTGTGATTCGATCCTTCGCACAAAATAGGTGCCCTGAAGATCGCATGGTTTCTTTTTTCCTTCTGCATGTGCATCAGCACTTCTGGTAATCCCTCACAGCTATAGGAAATGGCTTTGTTTAGTTTCATGGACCGCGACCACATAAATCCAAGAAGTTATGGTGATCACTGACAAGTACATGGTCATGTAGTACAAGTGCGTCAATGCAACCGCGCGATACGAGCAGCGCCATAGGCGGATGAGTGCAAGCCAAGAAGCCCGTCTGGACTTGGGGTGACTCGAGATGACAGCTGGTACGTTCTTCACCACAGATAAGGTTTGGTTTATTATTGTGGAGTTTTATCCAGCAATAATAGTTAGTGATGATGGGAGCTTCAAAAATCAAAAATCAAAGGCACTTTCCGGCGCCATCTTTTCTCATCTCCACCTTGGTGGTGGTGCTTACTGGGGATGTTGAGGGACTTAAGGCACTGGATGATGCATGACACGCAGGACGATAACTTTAGCCCCGGAAGTCACTAATTTGCGTGCTAGAATGGAATTAATTCACAAGGCAACTTCCCCACATCGTTCTACAGGACAGTACCACAAGAATGGGTACTCTTGTGTAGTTGGTACGCCCAGGTCATTCCAGAGCGACCCAGCCACCAGACCACCACCAACAACAAAGCCCGACTTTTGCAACTTTTGAGAATTGCAGTACGGGTACCAGCTACGAGGCCAAATATCATCAACGTCTGCAACCGCAACCGCAACCGCTACCCTTGCCGCACCAGCGCAGAAGCACAACAGCAGCAGCATGGCAATTACTGTAATTAATATCGACAGCTCCAGGTGCTGGTTCGGGGATAATCTGGACCAGGGAGAGGCAAAAGGAAGAAGCATAAAATCGCCGTGGCTGGTGCGCGCCCGGGTTCTAGGCAAAATCTGGCACGGGTGGTGATTAATCAGAGCGCAAACCCTTGGGGCCAAGACTGTTTCGTCGTTTCGCCTACCCCGCGTTTCTTAAACGGAATGCTCGTGCAGCTCCCAGTCCACTAACATTGCGATGAAAGCCTCGAAGCTTTGTTGTCTTGTCTGTCCTGTCTGGTCCAATTCCCTTTTCCCTTTTTTTCAATTCCTCACGCCATCATTCCATCACTTTTCCCACCTGCCCTCGCTAACCACCCTGGTACTTGCTGCACCTCATTCGCTGCACCGCTCTGACTTCGTGATACCTCCCTCGCACAGGTACCTGGGACTTGCAGACTGAGTAAACAAGTGACCGCTCACCAGACTCGAGGCCTGGCCAATACCGCGAAGCCCTTGCTGCTGCCCACCAAGCATCCAAGAGGGAGCTGGCCAATTAATAGCAGCTCCCAGGCCCGACTTTCACGCCCACAATTCCACAGGACGGTACTTGGGCAAAGGTACCTCGGCGACGGGATGGGGTTGGTGGTACCAAAGTTACCGGACTGGATGTACGAGGTCGTCGTCACTGGGGTGGTCTAGCCTCGCCCCCTCACTTTCATCCCCCTCCAGTCACTGCTACCGCGGCACCGCCAAATACTGTACAAGGTCAGGAAAGTACCACCCTCTTCGCCGTGCGTGCACCTACCGTAACTGCTCCATCCCTCTCTGTTTTTTGTGTGTGGACCAGCCACCGGATCATTATTGATCATTCCTTCAGTCCCTCATTTCCTCATTCCACCTACTGCTGCACACACTTTTCGATTCCTGTATATATCGAAAAGCCTCCAACACCGACAAGCTGGACCATCATTCGCGGCACTGTGCTCNAAAAAAAGACCTGCGACGCCTTTTTGTAAACCTCTCTACATATGATATGTACTGTACAGTACTAGTACGACCACAGCCAACGACGGATATCCCGTTGTCTCTGTTCTCGCCGGCTCGCCGTCTCTGCCGACGTCCGCATGTACATTGTGCTGCTTGCTGTGTTTAACGGTTCGGTCACAAAAAAGGGCCAGTTGAGGAGCTTCCTGCCTTCCTGCTTCTTGCTTCTTGTCAAATCTTAACTAGGTCCTGGACCCGGCGATCATTGCCTCGAGCCCGCAGCACACACCAGAAAAAAGCTCTGGCGCCGCCGCCGCCCACCATTTTTTTCCCTGGGTGTCCTTTAGCCCCAGCCCCAGCCCAAGCCCGGCCGAGTGCAGCAACACCTCTTTTTTGCAAACCGGGACTAATGAGTTCGTTGCCCCTCGTTCCACTGAAGAGAGCTAGGAGCTACCATCTCTTCTGGCTACGACCAGTATTAAAAAGGCGAGGGAATACCTCGTTGCTGGTACTGTGCTTTTGCATCTATCTGCCTTCCCTTCCCTTCCCCCACACCACCACTTTACCACCCCAGACCCATCGCGCGCGCGGAGGCACAGAGCTACGAAAGAAAGAACAGGACTTGGATCACTGGGCGCACCGCAGCCAGCAAAGCTAGCAGAAGCAGCAAGCAGCAACAGCCATTCTCGCGATATATCAGCATCAGCCCAGGTTCAGGGTAGTGGCCTAGTCAGCCGCTGCAGGCGACTCGAACTCTGCAAGTACCGCCCCGAACGACAGGCATTGTCTGCTGGCCTACTGCATCGGGGACTGCCTTCCTGGTCATCAAACTCTTTTTCAATGACATCTCCATTATAGCCTCCTGCACGCGTACCGGTAGTGTGTACTGTACTTAAATCCCAGGAGCTGGCCCTTCGAGTCACCAGATCAGACCATAACAAGAAAAACACCCTTTCCATTGTCTTTTCCACCGTTTTTGTGATTCTTACCTTGTTTGAGCACACGCGCGCGCGCGCACTCCTACCCCCAAACCCCAAATTTCTTGGGCTCGATTACTCTCATCCAACGGCAGAGCGAGCGAGAGGGAGAGGGAGAGAGAGACAGTCACGCATACATACATAAGATAGCTACTATATACTTTTGCTTTCCTACCCGACGGCACGCTACATGGGAATTTGCATGACCATCGTTGGTTGATGCCATTAGGACCGCCCGTCGGCAAGTCATGCAAGAAAGGCATGTCAGCCCTATTACCAACATCGCCTTCTCGAATCTTTTGGTACATGAGATCGTAGGTATCTCCGTACCTACACCCCAGCCTCAACTTGGCGACTTCAACCAATCCACACGCGAGTCAACAACCAGAGCGGTTCGCGCTCAAAATTCTTCCTTCTTCCTCCTTCGCCGACGCACTTGAGTATCAGGGCTCCAACATATGGTCTCCGACCTCATCGCTCATGTCTAAACGCATAGACCGACAGCAAGTTGAAGCAGCCTCTAGAATCCATCCGCCTTTGCAACCACACCCGCAAACCGTGGACCCTTCCGTGCTGCCAACCGCCTCTGCATCATCTGCTGCACGAAACAAAAGACGCGCTTCAGGGTCTGTGCCACAAATCAATACCATGGCAGCTCCATCAGGCGGATTACCGCCTTCAATGACTGGGAATCCTCCTCCCATGCCCACGGCAGACATGGGACCGCCGGCCAAGAAGAGTCGCACTAATACCCCATGGACACCTGCAGAAGAGCAGAAATTGAAGGCCATGAGGGATGCCAATCACAGTTGGGCAGACATAGCAAAGGTATGAAGCAAGAAAAGACATAAAAAAAAAAAGAGAAATTTAATACCCAAGAGCTTTGAGATTTGAATGGATGCTTATTTCAGCCGGTAGGAATTCCCTAATCGAACGGAAGGAAGTGTGAAGAAGCACTGGTATAAGGTTTGACTCCTTACCATTCCCCTGTTTCAATATCAACTTCAAGACTAACCGGTATTCCAGGACATGCATTATGCAGAATTCGCAGAAGATGAGGTACGTGGAATTTTTTTTGGCTAGCATCCCACATTTGATGCTGATGCTCAAACTAGAGTCAGGCTCTCCTCAATGCGATCAAAGAATACGACGCAAATAAATGGAAAGCCATTGGTGCAAAAGTTGGCAAGCCGGCAAAGGTTCGTATAGTCAATTCCTGAAAGAGAGAGAGAAAGAGAGAGAAAGAGAGAGAAAAGGGAAAGACGGGAGGAAGGAGAGACTTGACTAATCTTTGGATAGGCATGCGAGCAATATGCCAAAGAACATTTCGGAGGCCGAATATAATCTTGAGGCCGTGTCATAATGCTTTGGAATGTAGGAGATGCTCTTGGACGTTGGATGCCCTTTGTGTCGGCCAATCCATGATGCATCACAACTCTGAAGCAACAACTCTGAAGCAACATCGGCTTAACGAACCTCGACACTTTTCAGCACAACCCAATTTCCTTCCTCTGAATAACAATGTCACTCGACCTTTTTTCTCTTTGTCTATTACCATTCAGGGTTCATGAATGGTGGCTCGATGGTACTGGTGGGGGGGATATTCTCCGAATCGGCCGAATACCACTAGCCCGTGCACGCCTACCCAACGTTAATAATACATTAAAGAACACTACTTCACATGGAAACAGCTGCCAGCCGATCGGTTGTCACTTTATTTCCACGATTTTCATTGGTACAAAGATCCCCAGCAGCCTGGATGACTTTCAAATTTCTTGATGGATTTCCACACCATGGCCAATCGGGGATGTCTGTTCTCATTTTTCTCCATTTCCTGTGATCTCGAGGGGGGCTTTGCGAAAACACACTAGGTTAACTTTTGCCTGTGGATAGATGGATTTTATGGAACGTTTCTTTTGCCTCTGGTCGCGATGGTTTGCTCGTCTTGTCGTTTGGCGTATTCTCTGTGCAAAAATGGAATGCTTATATGCATGTATGCATGCATGGATCGAATTGCAATACCCCGGATGATGGAAGGAGCAGGAATGGATAAGGATGGAATGAAATGGGCCAGGATGAGATGGGAAACGGGACGGATTAAGGACACGGTGGGACGGAACGAAAATGCGAACCATGAACAGGATGGGTGATGTACTTGTTATCCGAACACTCGATACTTTTTAATGATGATTGTGAGAAACGGCACAATGGAGGAGGGGCTTTGACGCCTCTTTATACGCATGATGTATGAAATGTGTTTGCACAAGTGTTGGAGAGGTTGCTTTTTTTCTTTCTTTCCTCTTCTCCGGTTGCCAAAACATTCAAGGGGAAGGGGGAGGAAAGCAAGCACACCCTTACCTGAATCGCGCGTGTCTTGTTCCCCCCCTAACAGTCAGTATCTTAGCCAAAAGCCATAAGCTGACCACCGGTTCAAGTGCGGGTCCGGCTAGGGGCATTTGATCTTAGAAAAATCTACCATGTAAGATACCGTACGGTGGGAATGAATGTCTTGGGTCGTGCGCGTCGCGGGATGGCGCAGCACGTGTCTTGGAGCTAAGGTTTAACCTGTCTCTGCTTGTCTTAACTGTACCAGTAGTTGTACTTGTACATTGATATGATGTGCCATAAGTAGGGACGCTTTTTCTTCCTTCTCCTCCATTGTCTTGTCTTGTCTTCATATGCGGGGGAGATAAAATCATGGGGGTGGAACATGTACAGTACTGTACAGGAGAGTTAACTTTCCCGCGCGGACCCCCTCGCTGGCCTGGCTGGGATGAGATGCCTTTGGGGTTTCTGATACCCCCTTGGGGAGAAAGTGCATAACTAACCTTATGGCTGTATATATGGAGTATGTTATGTTTTATAGAACAGTATTGTACGGAATTGTGTTTGTCNTTTTTTTACTTTTTCATCTGTTTAAAAATAAAAAGTTTGCTTGTACTTGTAGGTCTTGTTTTGTTGTTGCCTTTTGTGGTAAATTTGGGTCGTGTGTCCCTCGCTCGGTACGTATCCGAGTTTGAGGCTGATTAATGCGAGACATCGTACGAGTTTTAGCCTCCCCTCTCCCTTATTTTTATTTTTTATATAAAACCAGTCTTAAGTGTTTTGGTATTGTTTTGGATTTTTTTTTGGGTTGAAGAAGGGGAAAAGTAATATAGTTGGACGATGGGGAGAAGGGGGTTTTCTATTACTGTTTTTGGTTATCTTATATCCGTACTGTTAATCATTATGTACATTTCCCGTAGTACGGAAGTACATTACTGTAATCTAGGGATAAGCTAACTTCTAGAGGGCTTATGTAACCTTTTCTGTTACATGGTAAGTTATAAAATTAATAATCATGAGGTAGGTGGGAGAAATGGAAGGCAAGGCACAGCACGTGATACTGAAGATGGGGTATGGAAGTACCTCCGTACCTCTGCTGTAAGGGAACTACGGGTGGGTGACTGACTTCATGCAAAATTTTGGGTTATTGGCATAATACCGTAAGTTACTGTAAGATAATTAGATGGTGGCTGGAGATGGACATTCTCCTTCTAAAGCTGTGGCTGGGGAAACTCAAGTAGATTTTTGAGTTGTGTGGCTGGAAGAAAAGAACAAGCACTGATGCACAGTGTGTATTATGCATATAAAAATAGAACAAGAAAATAAAAGGCTTTTTTGCTGCTGCCACGGACAAACCGGATTGCGGTGTGTTTCTTGTGACGCACACACCACTGTACGGCACTCCAAGGCCCAGGCCAAACAGGAGCAGAAATTCGAACCATGGAACCACTCAGATACCAGTACAGTGCAACACAAGGGTCAGGTACCCGCATAACAAGCCTTTTAGGAAACATCAACAGCGTCCGCTTTTGACGTTGCAGGCGGGCAGTAAGCAGGAGGGGGTTTTCTTTAGAGAGACCCCAGCCCTTTTGAATTTGTCATACTCCGTACGTGCGGTGCCGTTTATTTTCCCAGGACCTTTTTCTGAGAAGAGGGAAATAGTGGTGGCAGGGGAATTCCAAGTTTTCATAAGATGATGGTCAAAAATTGATTTTTATTTTGAAGGTTTTGTGCTAATAACCAAGTCTTGTAGGAATACGAGGCTGTGTGGCAATACCTAATGAGGATGTTTCGAGGTTATTGGGAGTCAGAGCTCAAGTGCTAGAGCTCTAAGCTACCCCCAAGCTTAGGCCACTCTGCATTTGGATGGTGTTCTCTTTCTCTCCGGACAGGACGGAGTACGTGTACCGGGTATGGGGAAGGTTAGGAAGGCATGGAAGGGTATTACTGTATAGCACAGACGTATTATTACCAAGTAATCCTGTGCTGCTGGACCTACAGGAGATTGGACAAGATCTTGGTATGCCCTGCGTGGTCCCCTTTCGCACCGCATGCCGAACGTTATCGATACTGAGAAAATTAGAAGATGACAAGAGTCTACTACTGACAGATGGCGCACCAAGATCTAGCAGACTAGCACTCGCACAATGATGCTGCTTACAGCACAGCACACGATGTGTGGGCGTGTCAATGGCTGCTGATGCCGGGTGGGATAGATAGAAGTCTGCACAAAAACGCACAAATTTCGAATGAGGAAATACGACGCTGGATCTGCCCATCGACCGCCACTGACTGGTGGGCAGATTGGCAGGAACTGGCAGACACCCACACATCACCGGTATTCCGGCCCCTGCCGTGCCTGCCTTTTGGTGAGAAGTCGTGAAGAGTCAACCCACCACGACGATTACCACCACCACCAAGAATAGCACAGACAGAAAACGTGACCCAGCATCCATCACTAAGTTCTCATCATCATTCCTCACCACCAAATACGGGAAGTAATAAATCCCCAATGCGCGCTCCTCACTGGCCGCTCGCCAGCCTCCTCCCTCTTTGGGGCTAGGCCCGCATTAGAGCAACCACTGACCACTCACAGCTCGCTGCGCTATAGCCTCCGACCTCGTCCAATTCGCACATTACGAGCTTGGCCCCAAAATAAGTTATTACGCGAGCCGGGGGTGGCAGGGGCAGGGGACAGGGGGTGGAGAGAAGTTCCTTTCTATTCTGTCGGCCATCCTCCCCTAATCCTCTCTCCTCTTATTCTCTCATCCCACCTCTCTCCATCTGTCGACCATCCATACGGCCTTCAGAAAACCACCTCCTTCTTCGACACGAATCGCCTCTTCTTCGCTTTTCGGCTTCGTTGTCGTCCACATTCGCTACCTTGGTGTGTTGCTAGAAATACAGCATTATTCTATTAGTTTATACCTAATTGTCGCGTCCCTGCTTCTCGAAATCGTCAACTTCCAAAAGACGTTCACTGCACTGCACCGCCCCCTTCGAATTAATTAATATATCGTGACGTCGACCTTCCTCTACACTCGCTGCTCGTGGTGCCTCGGAATCGCTCATTAGCATCCTTTCGCACCTCCCGTTTTGAGGACCGGTTTTAGCTCTATTTACCCGGCTGCCTCACCATCCTATCGTTCCTTGCTTCACTCGCTGTGTTGCATTCGCATACAATACATTTATAAAAGATATTCCACAATGGTTCGAAATTCGATTGTTGTGGCCGCATTGGCCACGGCTTCCACCGTCTATGCCCAGGCATCCTGTGGCCTGGGCAACAACTGCCCGAAGGACTCGCCGTGTTGTTCGCGTAAGTTACCTTCTGGAATTTTGCTTTCGATAAAAGTGTATGAATCACTCGCTGACTTGGCAATTGTTATGTAGAATATGGTCAGTGTGGTGTTGGAGCCTACTGTCTTGGTGGATGTGACCCTCGTTCCTCCTTTACCCTCGATTCCTGCGTGCCGGAACCCGTTTGCCAGAGCAAGACCTACAAGTTTGACAGCCTCGATGGTATCACCTCCAAGACTGAGTACCTTGGAGACTCTTCGAAGACTGCCTGGGTCATGGATGGCCAGGCCGTCACTTACAATGACAATGTTCTTCTAACCATGGCTCCTTCAACCGTAGGAACCGTCCTAGCTAGCTCCACATACATGTGGTATGGAAATGTCTCGGCCACTTTCAAGACTAGCAGGGATGCTGGTGTGGTCACTGCCTTCATTCTGCTGTCGGATGTTCATGATGAAATCGATTACGAATTCGTTGGCACGGAATTGACCACGGCTCAAACTAACTACTACTTCCAGGGTATTCCTGACTGTAAGTTTTGACCCATTCCCTTGAATTGAAGTTTGAAATTTATTGTGTGGATGTGAAAACTGACCCATGGCTCTTCAACAAAAATTAGACGACAACAGTGGTAATATCACGCTCTCCGACACATTCGAGAACTTCCACACCTACGAGATCCAATGGACGCCAGACAGCATCACCTGGCTCGTGGATGGCCAAGTTGGACGTGTGAAGCAGCGGTCTGAGACATACAATGCCACGGCCAAACAATGGAACTTCCCTCAAACACCAGCACGTGTTCAACTCTCTATCTGGCCTGGTGGTCTTGCCTCCAATGCTCCAGGAACTATTAGCTGGGCTGGTGGACCGATCAGCTGGGACTCGCCAGATATCAAGAACAATGGCTACTACTATGCGACCTTGCAAGACGTTACTGTCTCATGCTACAATGCCAAATCCGCACCAGGAACGAACTCTGGCTCTTCCTACACCTACAACAACGCCATCGGCTTGAACAATACCGTTGTTGATGGTGACAAGCCAACAGTCCTGAAATCTCTGCTGGGTACGGGGACCAATATGTCGGCTGACTATCCCCATGCTGCCTCCTCCTCGTCTTCGTCGAAGTCCTCCTCTGCCTCTAAACCAAAGGCCTCCCAGAGCGAAATTGCCACTATCCCTGGCCTCAGCGGTGCTGGCCCAGGAACTGATGGCCACCCTGATCAAGGTGATGACTCTTCTTCTTCAGACACTTCTTCTGCTCCTTCATCTACTGCTACCAGCGGCTCTAGTTCTGGTAGTAGCTCTAGCAGTTCAAGTGGCAACTCTGGCTTCAGCCAGGGTGGTGATTCTGGTGATTCGAGCTCTAGCTCATCCACAAATGCCGCAGGCAAACTTGGTGGTCAAGAGAAAGTTTTGAAGGGAAGCATCTTCGCTGGTGTTGTTGCCGTGGTCGCTATGATGGCTATGTAAAGAACGTCTTCCTAATGGAGAGAGAGAATGTGTAAAAAGGAGAAGTACTAGAGGAAGCATAGGGTGAGGGATTGTTTTGGAATAATGCGTCTTCTTTGGCATGGGAATTGGCATACCTGGGTTTGCGCTCGTTTGTTATTATCTATCATCAACTAGCTAAGTCCAGCACCAGAAAAGGGCAGGCACAGTAGTATTTTTTAATGGCGTTCTTGGCCGTCCGCTCCCTTTGCTTTTTGGATGTTTGCTTAAGAGAGTGGGGGTAATTTTTGTAAGGAAGGAAGTGATGAACGGGAGATGAGCAAGACTGCAGAAGCCCATCCTTTACTTTTTTCCCTTGTATATACCATTTCCATTTGTCAAATGACTTGCATTTCTTTTTGGTTAATACCTTAAGTGTCTGAAGATTGATCTTGCACTGTTGTATGAACTCAGAAGTCGAGAATGATGGGTATGAAAGCTTATCATTCAAGATGAGAGAGATGTAATGTGACGAAGGAATGAGTTCGTATGTGCAGGGGGAAAACGAAGTGTGGTTTTGGACTTGACTTATTTTTACCTACATATTTACATACATATCTAAACGCTGCATCATTAATATTCTATCTAACTTGACATCTTCCAACTTGTCCGATTTGGCTATTGGCTATTTACAATGACCGTTGCCTTGTGGAGGACATATATTTTCTAAATGCACTATACATTATGCACTATGTATATCCAGGATGTCTTCTTTCAACGACCTTTCCTCTCTGCCTCCCTAGCCCTCCGAGACTGTGCTGCGTTCTTAAACCAGAGCAAGAAGTAGATGAGCCAGCCTACCATTAATAACGCAGAAGGTGTAAACGGAGGCAGACGAGGAATAATCCCTTTCTTTGTAGGTTTCTGACTCTGACCCGTAGCCCACATGACAACATCGAGCAGCATCACAACAAAGGTAAAAACTAGGGCGGATATTTCAGGGCACTGTCTCCGCCGAGCATCTTCCATCCCCACAACAAGTTCCTCGAACCTCTCCGCCATTTTTGTTTCCGAGAACTCGGCCTTCACGCGTCTTTTCCCGGCATTACTCATCTTCTTCAGATCCTCGTCGGACATCTTATGCAGAACATTATTCATAACATCCGTCCAGCTCTCGACCTTCTCTGTCGAGCGAAGCCACCCGGTCTTTCCCTCAACGACAGTTTCGAGAGGTCCACCGGTATTAGAAGCTAAGACGGGTACCCCAACTAACATCGCCTCCAGGGGAACAATGCCGAAATGCTCGTTTGAAGGCGTGTAGATGAGGAGTTTTGCGGATTTGAGGAGTTGGTCTTTTAGGGCTTTTGGGACGGAGAGGAGGAATAGGAGGTTGATGTCGTCGGGGACGTTTAGAGCTGTTACCACGGTCTTGACGGTTGCGGTTTTGAGCCCAAGGGATTCTGCTAGCTGGATGAGGTCTTTGTGGTAGGAGACGTTTTCTGAGACGCGATTGTCGTAGCCACCTGGATTAATAATAATAAATTAGCAATTTAGAATAAGGTTTGAATTATTTTCAATCTCGAAAAGAAAGAAAGAAGAAGAAGAAAGAAAAATATCAAGGTAAACTCACCAGCAACAACTAATCTCACTCCTTCCCTCCCATGCTCCCCCAGGCCGGCGTATGCCTTGATCGCGAGCCCCACGTCTTTCTTCCGCTCAAAGCGATTGATGCTCAACAGGATATCCTTCTCATGCCACATGGTCGCCGCATCATCCCCAGCATCTTCAATCCGCCCCGTATTATCCACCTTCGTATTAACACACGGGTAAATAACCTGCCACTCCTTCCCACCTGAGTTAACTAGCTCCGGCCACGTCTGCCCCGCAATCGACTTCGTGAAGCCCGAATTCACAGCGACCGAGTCGGCGAAGGACATGCTCCACTGCTCGATCCAATCGAACGGCATGCGGTACAGACGTTTCAGGATGTTGGCGCGGCCGCGGGCGAGGAGGAGGTCCGGGAAGTGGCAGTAGAAGAGGATTCGTGCGTCTGGGTACATGTAGCGAAGACATGGTAAGCCTGCGCTTAGTTGGTCGACGATGAAGGCGTCTGGGTTTAGATTTGAGAGCTCGTAGGTGAAGTAGGTTTGGAGGATCAGGTGGAGTTGGCGGAGGATGGCGCAGAGGATGGAGAAACGACCTAGGAGGGAGGAGGGGATTATGGTGTTACCACGGACGCGGACGTCGAGAGTTCCTGGGTTGGAGGTGCATGATTAGATAAAGAGTTCTGTTTTTATTTTATTTTGTTTTTGTTTTTGAATGACTTTACGAAGAGGAAGGAAGGAAGGAATCGCATACCATCTCGTGCTTCGTCGAAGCAATGTTTGGGGTCGCAGTGACTTGTGAGGATAACGACCTTGTGGCCACGATTCTGTAAACCGACAGCAGCGTCTATAATAAGTCGCTCAGCACCACCAATTCCTAGGTCAGGGTGGAAGAAGACTATTGTCTTCTTCGGTTTCGTTTCTGGCGCCATGATGGATATTTAAATCCTTATCGTTGGGTTGCAAGGCACAACTGAATAATTAAGCTTCGTGGGCATTGTGAAGGCCCTTGTCGCTAGATTTCGCGAGGGGTGATCAGGGAAGGTTCAAAAGTTGAAGCCTCGTGCGCCAGGCTGAAAGGTGCTTCAGTCACACAGCATGTGAATGCCCCAACTTCGTCCAGCCTTTGCAGTTGTCTCTCTGATAGGTTCCATAGATTGGGTATAACATTCTTGGACTTGGGTCACTATTCAATTTCTAGAATAATATTTACGTGAAGAGATATTCATGAGGCCAAATGCATTCCAATGAATCTAAAATAATTCGAGATGATTACTTTACGTTGGGCCGAGGTATCTATCAATCTCGGTTGAGGGTCATCTTCAGCTACGATGCTTAAAGAACAAAGCAGCATCTTCAATGAACCTCGAGTATTCGATATACAGAATTCATACCGGGATTTATCATATAGCTTAATCTATTCAAGATGGCAACAACTACCCTATTCAACCTTTCAGTCGCTGCCTCTGCGGAAGACAAGAACAGTGCTGGCGCTGTAGTCTGTACCGTTCCCTCTCCAGGCGTCTACCTCTTGACCTTCTCCGCAGCTCCGGACAATCGACTCAGAACCAACCTATGTCAAGCATTGCTACAGGCTCTGGACATTATTGAATTCTCCCAGCCTCCAGGAGTCGTGATAACCACTTCTGCCATACCGAAATTTTATAGCAACGGTCTTGATCTCGATCATGCATTTAACACGAAGGGTTATTGGGTGGACAGCTTGTGGGCGCTTTACAAGAGATTCTTGACGTGAGTCCCGACAACCCAACAGTAATCGTCACCGCTGAGAAACAGGATTGTATATGCTAATATCTTTGGGTTCTCTTAGGTATCCCATGCCCACCATTGCTCTTCTCAATGGTCACACCTTCGCTGGTGCCCTCATGCTGGCAATGCACCATGACTACCGTGTCTTCAATCCTACACGCGGCTTCCTCTGTCTCAATGAACTCGACTTTGGCGCCTCAATGAAGCCACCGATGGTCTCCATCTTCCGTGAAAAGATCCCGAACCCAGCCGTCCTTAGGTCTCTCATAATCGAAGCCAAGCGTTTCAACGCTAAAGATGCGATAGAGGGAGGTATTGTAGATGAATTAGGTGGACTCAAGGAAACTCTGGATTTTATCGCGCAGAGGAAGTTGACGGAGAAGGGCAAGAGTGGGTGTTACGGCTCACTGAAGTCGGAGATGTACAGGCAGAGTATTGACTTTTTGGAGAATCACGAGAGGGAAGCGGAGAGGGCGGAGAAGTGTATTGAAGCTGAAGAAAGGCGCAAGGAAGACGGTCTTGAGAAAGTACGAAAATGGAAAAGAGATACGTCTAACGCAAAGTTGTAGTGTATCCATAGATTAGAAATCCTTTGTATTTAAATTCTCCACCAGGAAAAGTATCACGTTTAACTAAGAGCTAATAAGTCCATCTCTAGAATCGTAGACTTAAATTGTACAACGTTCCAAAAGTGCGTCATTCAATCATTATCGGTCCCGCTATTCTACAAAACCCATGTCTTTCCCAATAACCCGCAGGTAATAATTCCAAACGCCTTTCTGTAAAACACAGTCACTCCTACCTCCCTGGTCATTATACCCAAGTCATTTAAGAAAGAGAAATATCAAGCAAAGCTATCCTCAGCTTGCCATCTTTCACTCAACTCCTGATTATCTTCATCCTCCTTCCCAGCCTCTTTGTTATCTTCTTCACAGCTCTGTTCTGAGGGTTCATCTTGCGGAGGTTGAGACCTAGTGATGAGTTTTGCATTAACAAGCTCCTCCCAGACTTTATCCTTAAGAAACATGATGCTTCGATTAACTGCGAGTCCGTCTAAACTCCTTAATCTAGAACAACCCCCGAAAAATAAAATTTCATATACCCTCCTCAGCATTTTTGTCTCCATGTCAAGACAATTGGTATACCGCCGATCTTCTCGTGGGTCAGCTGCTTCAAGTGTGTAAGGTTCAATGACAGCTCCTTCATCTAACTTCGCTCGGTCTGCTCGCAGGACCATACACCGGTCGATAACTGGAGGATAAAACCCGAGTGTTAAAGGATTGCTCCTCAGATCAATGTGAGCTAAGCTTGCAAAGTGTGCTAGCAAATTAGTGGTTTTTCTTAATCTTGAGAGTCTGTTTCCTGCCAGATAGAGTTTCTTAAGTCGCACTATTCCAACCAGCGGCTTGATATCTCTAAGAGCGTTGAAATTTAAGTTGAGAACGCGGATATTGGACATCATCTGCCCGAATTCTGGCTGTAGTGATTCCAGTCCGCAGTTTGCTAGCTCGAGATACTGTAAATTGAGGAAATCTACACGAGGTACAAAAGTGCGCAGTGGGTTTCCTGAAAGAAATAACTTCCGGATCTCAAAAGCCTCCGATAGGAATTCCATATCAATAGAAACACCTTCTTGCTGTTCACGCATCGAGAGGCTATCTAGGTGTTTTGTCTCCAGGAGTCCAGTCACTTTGCCTAAACGGTTTCGGTCGAGATACAGTAATCTCAAGTTTGGAAAATGACTAACATCAATGGACTCAAGATTGTTTCCGCTTAACTTCAGATACTTGAGTGTATGCAGTTTCTCCGGCACCTCGATCACTAGACTCTCTAACTTGTTCTCCTCGAGGTTTAGGTTTGACAAAGACTGGAGTCGGTCTAGGTATTCGACATCTCCAATAAGATTATCTTTAAGATCCAGGTCGGTAAGTCGATTGAGTCTAGTGATTTCAAAATTGACAGATTCAATCAAATTTCCCCTAAGTCGCAAGCTGAGAAGTCCATCAAGATGAGTAATGCCATCTAATGATTTGATCTTATTGTTATCTGCTCGTAACCCTCTTAGATGTATTAGAGACTCGAAACAGCTCAGACTCTCAATCTCATTGTTCGAAACATCGATGTATTGGAGGTTGCTGAGATGGCCCCATGCCGTAAGATCCGTTAACTGGTTGTGAGATATGCGGATGTTTCGGACCGTCCGTGGAACCCCATTAAGATGACCGATTTGATTGCTGGATACATCAAGCTCCTCGATTTTCTCGCAAAACTCATCCAGTTTGTGAAGATTTGTAAGTCTTTTGTCTTTCAATTCCATATATTTTAGATGTTCCCAATACGGCTCATATGGCTCGACTTCCGTAAGCTTCTCAACTAGCGTCTTTATAGATTGCGATAAAGCGCGTTTCGAACCACCTTGTTCGTGTCGCCGACTCCGAGCTAAGTAGCTGACTTCTAAGCCGAATGATTCTTCCGCACGATGCATTGTAAAATCGGACAGTGGCGTAAGTGTGAGCGTCCCTACTTCGTGGGCTGGCCGTGGTGTGGTAAAGATGATACTTGATACTCTTGGTGATGATAATACCACACTAACGCTTCTTCGACTCCTGTCTCCAACGTCCTCGACTAAAGATTCTTCATCTTGTTCATCAATTCGAGATACGGGACGAGCAGTAAATGTATGACCGGCGATTGACATATGACGAATTGTGCTTCTCATTGTACTTGGAACGGGTTTGGATCTCGTCTCCAGGTTCCGGCTGGGGATCATGGAAATGCTGCTAATATCTGATTCATCCAATATTTCGTTTTCCGATAGATCTGATTCTTCAGGATCTCTTTCCAGGTTTTCATCGTCATCATATAATGAAGGCTGGATTACGGAGGCCACTGGCGATGAAAATGAGATAGTCACGTTTCGACGACGTTGAAGATTTTGCGGCTCGATTCGGTCTTCATAGATCGAAATTTCCTTCTCGACTTCTTCAATATCTTCTTCACCAGAACTTGTTAGGGTGGTGCTGTCGTGTCCTGAACCAACTTGCTCATCTTTACTAGGTTCAATAACAGAGCCAGAGTCATCGCCCCACGAAGTTGGTCTGGTAATCGTCTCTGATAATGTGCCGTTAGAGACGTACCGAGAACTTTTTGAAGATTCTGATCGTAAGTAAGCTTCAATTGCACGCTCATCCTGTAATGTGATGACTTCCAAAACTCCCTGGCGTCTTAGTTGTGCTATTCGAGCGTTGTCTTTGTTATTTGAGGAAATCGACTTCAGTCTCTGCAGCTCTTGAGTTTCGTCAACGGATAAATCCGGGATATTTGCAAATGGATCCTCCTCGGTCTCATCAATACTCAACATCACTCTTTCTCCATTGCTAGGTCTGAGTGCTTTTCTTTTGACCCACATATTTCGCTCACTGTCAAACACCATTCCTGCCACTTGATCCCCAATTAGCTGGGAGACCGTATGAGGAAAGACGACTCCACGTGAACCTGAGCCTCTTGATGAACCTGTAGGTAGGGATTGTGAAGTAGAGTGACCGGAGGATACGTTAGATCTGTATGTAGGATACTCAATATCACCATGGTCTTCACTAGTAAGTGGAATAGATGAAGTTGAATGTTTGCGCTTCCGCCTAAGTTCGGGATTTCTTGTAATTCGAATATTCGGTGGGTCACTTTCTATGATATCTTCATTGCTCCTAGGTGAACTAGGAGCTAGTGTTGATAGATCTTGTTTCTCGTTGATGACCTTCTGAGGCTTTAGAGAATCAGTCTCAAGGAGAGATTTCAAAGACAAAGCATTCGTATCTTCAGCATCACTAACCTCTTCGTACTTGCGTAAGTGGTCAATAAGTTCGGGATCTTCCTGCGCCCTCGTGACCCTTGGTACTGGGCGCCCTTCACGGCTGGGGGGTCTTGAAAAAGGCTCCGTAGTAGTAGACTCTTGATATGAATCTTCTATATCCTTATAGTGTCTTGATTCATTCGCTGGTTGGTGCTGCTCCATTTCAGATTCTTCTAGGCTGTTCAAACCACTTTGTAGAGGTCTTGCTTTGCCTCGAATCCCTTCCATGATCTTCTTTGCTTCGTCCAAGAAGTCTTGAGTCGTGACAGATCCTTTTCGAGTGTCTGTTGACATCCCGAGATCCGTCCTAGCAGGTTTTAGAGGCTCTGTTGATTCGAATTCTGAATTTACAGTGACAACCTTCTTCCCTTGCAGTAGTCTGGAACCTTCAGGTGCAAGAGGGTCTACCTCACGCAGTGGATGACGACTCTGATGCTCACTTCCGTGTCGAGAATGAGATGGTGTACGAGGCCGTAGGACCTGCCGCATAGCCATAACTTCCGGATTTGCTTCTTGTAAGTCTTCTCCATTTTTGGCATCTTTCCTCTTTTTGCCAATTACAGATTGTATTTGTTGGTGAGTTTCTATTAGTGCAGTTTCGTGAGTGAGCTCAGAGTCGAGCTGACTGTCTAAGATGTCACTTTCTTGCAACGTTCGACGCCGCTTTGGAGTACGATCTTTCAACGGCGATTTCGAGATTCGTTTACTCTCAGTGTCGCTGAAAGCATTCATTGGTGTTTTATTAGACTCTTCTGAGGCTTGCCCTTTTCTCGAAGCTAAGCTACGGGCAATATTCTGTGCTGATTGAATTTGCTCTCGAATCGCGATGGCATTTTCAGCTATGGTAGTCGTGCTTGTATATCTTCTATGCTGAGAGCGCTGGCTGGTGATAATGGCTGGGGAAGGATCTAGCTGATTTCCAAGAAAACTTATGGGCTGCGATCTGTTTTCTTTGTCCTCATCTAACAGTCGAGAACTGTGCAGACTGGATGGCATTTCATCACTAAATTGGAATCCATCTAGATCACCTTTTCCAAAACTTTGTATGTCTATTGAGCTGTGCTGCGGCATCTCTAGCTCCTGCTGTTTTTCAGGACTCAGAGTTCCCATAAAGGCATCATCTATAGAAGGATGCGCCGATTCGAAGTCTGCTGTCGTTTGTAGACCCTCTTTTTGGGCATTATTTCCCAAGTCCCCTTCAAATTGACTTAACCTTCGGAGCAGCTTTTGATTCGTGAAAGTATCATGCTTCCCAAAGAGCTTCAATGGGCTTCCAGAGCTAAGCTTTTGCTCTCTCGAATCTTCTTTTTCTGGACTCTGGTAAGGGGTATGTGGTACGTCAAGGTAAGCTGTGGCATTGGCCGGNCGATTTTGATCATTAGAAGGGCGAGTTTTCTTCAAAATCGGAAGTTGTTTTGGCGTACTAGCCTGTATCGATTCCTCTGGCAATAGCCCAGACTCATCGATTGGAGGTAGAGAGGAAGGACTAAGCATTTTCTTCTGGAATGATCCTTCTCGGGAACGGCCACCCCTGTCCGCATTAACAAAAACGCCATTATGTGCGTAATCTTCCGTTTCGGTTGTGATATCAACGGGAAGAGTTTGGAGTGTAGATTGTAAATTTTCACTG
The DNA here is from genome assembly GCA_002812745.2 of Scytalidium lignicola. Taxonomy (NCBI): domain Eukaryota; kingdom Fungi; phylum Ascomycota; class Leotiomycetes; genus Scytalidium; species Scytalidium lignicola. Next base: position 276,426 of record NCSJ02000012.1, read on the forward strand.
ATATCTGCACGATTGCCGGCATCAAGCTCATCAACACGCTCTTGCAATTCAGCTGCAGAAAGGTCCAATGAGAGATAGTTATCGCGTCCATCCCCTTTACCCCTTGGGATTAATATTGGACTCAGCCGCTCGTTGCGAATATCACTTTGACCACTGATCGTACGGTTTGAGGGTTGCCGTTGACGAGATATCACTGGATTCAAATTTGAATCAGATATTGAGTCATTCTCAACTTCACCTTTCTGGCTAATAGTTGGTTTTGGTCTGAAACTACTGCTTTGACTGATATCATTTGCTGAGAATTCGCTCACACTTTGATCTGCTAATATGTAATTCGGCACTAGTGGCTTTTGCATATGGGCTTTATTGGCGTCTATTTCGGAAGGTGAATGCACTTCTTTGGCTGATTTTCCCGGTGCTTTTCTTGAGATGTAGGGTGGAGGACTTGAAGGCATCACTACGCTCACTTCCGAACCGAGTTCAACCTGTGATACCGCCGTACCCAGGGCTTGCGAAGGTGGCAGAAAGATGCTCTCGAGGCCACCGGGGCTGAAGAGGTCACGCTGTTCTCCATACGCAAAATCGCCCTGCAACAGTCTTCTCCTCCACTCTGAAGTTTCTTTCCATGTTTCTTTTCGAGAGGAGCTTAGTGGATTGTGCTGGATTGTGTGTCGCTGTGTTGTTTGCACAGAGCTCGAAAGTGAAGGGGCGGTATTGTGTGTTTCCGCAGCATTCGACAGTTCGTCTCGGAGCTTGGAATGGCGCTGCACTTGAGCGCGTTCATATTGAGGAATATTATAATCATTGAGACTGCGCTCACTTAGTGGACTAGTGCCATTGTCGACTGCCGCTTCCTGTGACTGCTTTTTAGGTTTGTATTTAGGTAGTCGACTTGCTGGCGCCGCTCTTTGTATTTCGGATTGAGATCGGCGGTTTGTAGCAGGCGGTAGAGTCTCCACAGCAGATATTTCAGACCCAGCCTGCGAGACCCAATCTTCAGAGAGGGAATCCAGCCAGGCGGGTGCCATCGTTGATCGAGTTGGCTGTAGTCAAACGTCGAGGCGCATGGAGGCGGAATGTTTGTTTATGGAATTCTAATGTCGCGTTTGATGAATGATATTTTTGTTTTTTTCATATGTAGCTGTCGTGTCGTTGCGATAAATTCAAAGAGAGTGCTTGGGTGTGATATTGCTGAGATATTTGCTGTTCATGACGCGTGATGGCTTCGTCTACTGTGGGTGTGTACCCACGCGCTACGACATTGCATGCAAAGCCCCAAACCTAGATTCTTGCTCTGTGCGCGTTGCTATAGCAACGTATAATATGAGGCTAGTGCTGTGGCTGTTATCACACTCCCGGCATCAACACCTAACCCATGAAAAAGGTCTAATTTTAGAGACATTGGTATCTCAAAGATGTACTGTACATAAAATCTTGATAACATGATACCTGCATAATTCGAGATCTTCAGAATAAAGGGTGGGTGGGAGAAACCTGTGGCTTTTGATCAGATTACATGCTCTTGTTTGTACTGTTCTTGGTGTTAATTTTATACTTAAACGTTGCTCCATCTAAAAGATTGAAGCTTGCAGAAGTAATCAACATGGCTCCGTGGCTTTTTGCAGCCGTTCAAACTGAAGTAGCTGCAAAATAGAATACTATATTAGCTTTTTGCAGTTGTGAACCGTCAAAGTTGGTTTAAGGGGGAGTTCGGGTGGAAAACCACTTTACGCGAGAAATCACCGAGACAACGTAGACGCGACGTAACCAACAAAATTCACCTGCTCAAGTCTGCTACCCAACTTCTACGGTCGAGATAGCAACCTCCTATAACTCGATGGATTTCGGGATTCTGGGCACTGGTATTGGTATTGGGATTTGCAAAGCGATAAGATGCTTCGCATTGTTAGGAAAGAAGCCGACGAGCCACTTCACTGCTCTGCATTTGTGAAGCCAGAAGACATCATCTGCGAAGGGTCCGATGCGGAACAAAGCCCAAAGACGATCAAAGAAAAGCATCAACGATACGAATACTACGCCTCATTGTATTTGCAAGGGAAACTACCGATCATACAATCGGCAAGCCTGAGAGGCCCTCTGGATAAAGAATCTGGGTGGGTAAACCCGTGGCGCTCACGATCGAAAAAGGGCACAAAAGCAAAGGAAAGGGGTAGAAAGTATAAAACTGACAGCCAGAGTTCATCGGGAATGACTTCCTTCAATAAATCTACACATCTGAATCATAGGGAAAGTGATACCTTTCGCAAAGGGGGTTCAGAGGTAGAGGAGAAAAAGGATAAAGGGATAATACGAGATCATAAGGATGCCGATCACTTTCGTCACAATCCAGTTAAATGGCAGAGATGCTGTTTAAAAGACGAGCAAGCAGTTCAGAGAAGAGAGCCGATCATCCTCACTGGACAGTGGGATGAATCAGCTAGGGAGACTTTAGAAGGGGATAATATACAGTATAGGAAGTCAGGGAATGCACCAAAGCGTATATCTGATTCATATTGGTTAAAGGGAATGCGAAATTCCAAACGTGCCCGCTGGGATTCCTCACCCGCCTCTACACCAACTCCTTTACCTAACTCCATATCCGAGAGAAGTTCAATAGAACGACAGATATCCAAAAGTTCGACCAGACACATTGAAACAACAGATATACCATTTATGCACTCTACAAATATATTTGAATCAGATGAAACAAGCTTCAATGATGAAAAAATACGCTCTATTTTGCAAGAGAAGAAGGGGTGCAGTGCAGACGTTATAGATGATGATATTCGAATCGGCTCGCGGGAATCAGCACTCTTTTCGGTTGACGAGCTTCCTTGCAAGTCTGCAATAGTTATAAAGAGACGGTCATCTACCAACGATCAGAGCTCTTTCACCGGATATGGACCTAGCTCTCCAGTCAATTCTGCCAACTCTCGCAAAAAGATGGATATGAGGGCCAGTTTATCGCCACATCAAGATTCGCTATGTCCTAAGACTGCCACACGAGTAACACCTAAAGTAGCCTTGGGATTGGATGAAGATGATAGCTTCGTGACTTCGTTTGAACCGTCTTCAGGATATTCAGACGGTTTTCGATATAAACGAAGACAAAGAAAACTCGAACCACTAACCAGAGCCAACACAGTCTCTAGAAATGATCTCAGTTTGAATCAGCCTCGGCAATCATCACAACTTGCAAGAATAGGTGATCAATCTATCGTAAGGACCCTAGGTTCGCCATTCAACAGCGAGATCGGAAACGTTGACACAAATGGGCACGACTTCGAAGAGCAGTCTTCTAGAACTGGAGAATTGGAAGTGGAAAATTTGTCAAATTGGAGTGAAATGGCAGAAACCCTGCAACATGAAACCGAGATACAAGCTCGAGAAGGAGAGCAGAACAACTCAGCTCCTCTCAGCATCAATCAAGATGATTTGGAATCTCTTAATAAAACACCCTGCTTGCCTTCAGTCACAGCCAAGTTTGACGGCGAATCGGCAACTTTACGAACACCAGATGATAGGCCGGAGACATCAACAATACACGAAGAAAAAGACCCAAACGTTTCCCAGTTGTCATTAAAAAAGAATACAGATACCCTCCGGATTATTGCAGACGCATCTTCTGGACATCAGGAGGAGTCCGAGCTTCCAGATAATTCCATAAAGATTGCAACCCCTACGCTTTTCTCACAGCAAACTCAAACACAAAGCCCCTGGGTTGCTGAAAACCTTGCGCCTCTACCATTGATTCGCAGTGGGGATTCTGTCAAAACAAACTCAATAAATGAACAAGACGATTTGGATGAACTATCCTTTGTTGAATTGCCTGACCAAAGTAGGCCCAGCGAAGATAAAGTTGTGAATAGTCAAAGGTCAGCTCGTTTTACAACACCAGTGGATGATGAGATAATGCCGTTCAACGAATTCCTAACACCGGTGATATCACCTAAACTAAGGAGGGATGATCATGGCGAGGGCGCCACTACCTTCAGCGAGCTACTTGATCTTGCAACGACGCATAATCCTTGGGCTGGGAATGATAAAACTTTGGCAAAGCGAAATTCTACCAAACGTGTTTCATTTGGCCCTCTGCCTGAGGGCGATGAAGATTATCAGTCACAAAACTCCGTTCCTTCAAAGCGGCCTATTGGATCACCGCCTCCACCGGTACAATCATTAAGAGACCTCCCCGAAAGGGATTCTTTTAAGGACAGTGGATCTAGTTTTGAAAACCACTTCCGGCTTGCTTCAAGATATAACCAAACGAAATTTGATTCTCCACAACGAAGCCCTAGAGTAGATGCAATGGCCGAAGCATTCATCATGGCCGATCTTCATACTCTACGGCCAAAAGATCAGTCCTCGACAATCGAGAGCATCACTCATAGTTCCCCAAAAATGCGCGAAGAACAAATATCAAATATCACTCCGCGAGATGAAGAATGCGAGAACCCCCCTGCATCAACAGAGAGAAGATCTCGACGTACAACATCAGCAATGGACGAAGTAGATGTGAACGCTCTTCTTGGAGAAATGGACGATTTTTTCCAGGAATGGGATGTAGAGACCGAGATCAGGAACGTTACTAAATTGTCACAATCTAAGGATAGCAGCCAGACTGCTTTGCCCTTACGGAGAGAGCTGTTATCAAGTCTTTGACAGATGATACTTTGCAAATACTACTTTCATACATTTAGCTATCATACGTTAGGAGTACGGAGGCGAGCGCTGAATTTGGCTATGGAAGGATCTGGTTTTTGATTACTATATGGCTTATAGTATAAATCCAGATTTATTTAGTAAGAGCTTTGGGAACGTTAGGGAATTTGAGCATTTGCTGTAAGTTAATAACAGATAGATGACTGGTATGCCATACACATTGCCACGTGATAGAACATTCAACAGTCTGGCCCACTATGAAATAGTAATGTTCCGCTAAAATGATGACATTGTTTTGTCCTACTTCTTCCAATGTGGAGTTTTAAATTTCTCCGATTGTCTATCCACTCTTTTAGTTACTTAATTGCACGTGTGTATACACTAGTAGCACGATGACATTCCAGATGACATTCCAAAGGCCATCACGGATGTAAACGTGGGACGAGCTCTTTCCGCGGTTGGTACGATACGAAACAATTGCTCGACATTTCTGGCTCTTATTAATTATACTGCAGTGTTATAATATTTCACCCGGATTCGCCGCAGAAGAGGTGGCAAGGAGGCTCAACTGCATTATGGCCAGATCGTGATGGCTTCGGGATTACAATTGAGTGGAGCTCAACACTTTCCCCACAAACTCAAACGTATGCCAGTCAATTAACATGCAACAACGCAGGGAGCGTCTCGACCGGCACATCGACTGATCGTGTCCTCGCATCCGATCTGCAATATCCGTAGAAACGGGATCGGGACCGAGTCTCTTCAATCCGTCGTCAGCTATCCGACAATGCCTTGGAATGGAGACGTAACCGTTCATTTGACCCGACTTCTGCCTGCTGGAGAGATCTATAGTCGGAGTAGGGAAGCCTAGAGTAAAGTTTTATCAAATACTTGCCTTGAACATGCCTACAGTTCATAACAGATCGGTCTACGGTGATAAGTCTCTCGGTTTTCCCCCATGATGTCTTTAGTGAGATGGCCGCCGTTCTACTGTATTAGAATATGAGAATATGAAACTTAGTGGAGGATACGATGGATACGGGAAATAGCCAATATTCCAAGCCATCAAGACCGTGAGAATATCCAGGAGTGGGAGTAAGGCCGAAACTTGGGAGGCATGAGTGGTCCGGGGAACGTTTCCCCAACAGATAGATATATTATGTATGTATGATCAGACATTGAAATCGCAATTGACGGTTGGACGAAGTTCATAATGGTTGACTGGAAGCCTGGATCGATGGTCTGCTTTTCTTTTTGTCTTAAGACTCCAATTGCAATATGAGAAGAGGCCGGAGCTGTCAATGCTGTTGTCGTTGTCCTGTTGCTATTGCCTGTTTGCTGCTGTCGATTGCTTTCATATCGTAATCTGCCAGCAGTCTTTGGCTCCTCCGACCAATAGGGCAGGATTTCACGCCGCATTTCATCGCCATAACGTTCCATACGTCGCAGCATGCTGGACGATTGGTCATTGCATATATGTTTGGGGCAGGATGAAGTGTCGTGAAGAAGAATGATGCAAACTGGAGCGGTCAGACGTGCGTTGTCGAAGCACGTTTTCAATTGATAGGTTAATATCGAGCGAGGCCGAGAGAGCCTTTTGGACTACCGGCCGCGGAGCGCAAAGACGAGCCGCACAGGGCTCGCTGAAAGCAATCAATTCGCAAGAACAGATCTCAGTGCAACGGGCTGTTGGACAGCCAGGTCCCGGACGGGTCGAAGCAGAAGAAGAAGAAAAGCAAAGCAGAAAAGGGCCCTGTCTGTGCACATTTGTAGCGCCGAAACAACGATTGCAAGTGAAGAGGACACGCGCTCCAAGACGAGGTGAAGACAGGACTAATAGAAGAAAAAGGTCTAGCCGGGAGTCGTCGTTCTCGGGACAATAATAATTCATGCCCTCTCTCTCAGCTCACACCCCCCTCCCTCCAGCCTGGTCCAGTCCCCGAGCGCTTGGGTCGCGGAGGCCCTGGTACGGTAAATATTCTGTATCGCTGTGGCGCTCAATTGCCTTCGCCACTAGCGCTCGCTTCCCGGCTTCCACCCATTTTGTTCCTGGCACGCACGTTTCTCTATTCCCCCTCCTCTTGTCCTTGCCCTACTACAACTCCAACTCAACTTCCCCCAACGGCCCTTGCCAAATTGCATCTCCCTCCAAACCCATACGACCCTCCCACAGGAACAACGTGACTGCTCAGCCCAGCGTCCCAGCTCTCGTGCAACCGCGCCTTGTCCCCGACGGTGAACATCGTCATTTGCAGCAACCGAGACGAGGCGAGCAAAAGGACAAAGGGCTTATGATCCGGCGACGTCAGCGTCCTATGTGCCCCCAACCAACAACCCCAATTGAGGCCGAATTCCTGCGAATCATTCTCCCACACGGCGGCTGGACTCGATAGATGTGCGCCTCATGTCAAGCTCCCCTTCTGAGCCCGAAAATGCCGCATCTGCCGCCGAATCGGTGAGGTCTGGCTCGGGCCAGCTCGATATCCATAAGAGCCCCGACGACGGCCAGAGCCAGGACAAAAGGAGTCCTCCGCGATGGACGCCTCCCTCCCGCACAACCTCCTCCCACCCCACCTCTCTCCTCACGCAAGGCCTAAACCGGCCGGCGGTAGCATCTGAAATCACTGGAGCAGCAACCCATTCCAACGCTCGTCGACAACCTTCGGTGCCATCCTTGCAACCCCCACAAAGCTCTTTGTTTACGCTCCCGGAGGAGGACAGTCAGAACAATGGAATTTATAAGTTAGAGCCCCAGGACGCGCCTTCCACCATGGCAATGGTAGCGCAAGCACCAGCTAGTGATGTCGGGCCGCATAGGGCTGGTGCCCCGCAAAATGGGATGAGCGAGGTAAACATGCATGATATGGCCCATCTCAACGTCTTGCTTTCGAACCACAAAGATCTGTTTAACAGAGCCCGAGGACGCGGGACATCCTTGGAGCGAACAGAAAAGGAGAGGAAGGTGCATTATCCGCCGCAGAGGAGTTATTCACTGAACCCAGGTGATACGGGCATGTCTCATGGCCCTATGCCCTTGGCTCTAGAAGGGGAATCGATATCGAATAATCCTCCGATAGAAGGCGTGCGAGCGTCCTACCGGTCCTGGAGAGATGTTCGTCCTGGTGTAGCGGCCGAGAAGGCCTGGTCTATTGGAGGACAAGGAGGAGATAGTAACGAAGGTGGCCAGGTAGAAAGGTCAATAACAGAAGCTCTCGCTGGTGTCGAGCCAAATAGCCGTAGTCGAAAAGCAAGCCACAGTTTACGATTCTTTAAGGAAGGTCTTCCAGAGGATAATGTGAGAAAGAAGGATAAAAATAGGGGCCGGTCCAAGGAGAGCACAAGTCGCGGTCCGAGAACCAGTCTTGACGCGCATACACATCATGATTCAGATCATCCTCCTACGCTATCTTCGAGTCGCACCTCAAGCCGGCCGAGTGCTTTACCATCACCAATTGACCCAGCTGAGATCTGGCTCAGCGAAATGTCGAAATCGTCTACAGCTATCTGTCAGAGTCTAAACCCGACAGAAGGACTTGAACCTGAAGGTGACTATTTTGATGAAGCTAATGGTATTGAAACGATCCCGGAAGATCAGTTGAAGGCAATGCCTCCCCAACTCCTCGAAGAGATTCGAAGGTATCATAACTTGACCCCAGGTGCAGGCAAGGGCTCGTCGTTCTCGCGGAGCATACCTCTCACACAGGCAGAGAAGTCGAAGTCACCCAACGAAGAGCAGCCATCCCAGCCGCAAGAGCGCGAAGATAAGGATTCTGATGGAGCAGATTTATCGCCTGTCAAGAGTTGTGACGAGGATGAATCAAGCGAAGAACACATCTCGTCTGCGCTGTTTGTACCGCATCAAACTCCCCACGAGTCACCGGATCGTGAAGAGGATGAAGAGAATATTGGGGGACTGTCTAGGAAGAGCTCCGATTCCCAACAATGGCTGGAGGAACATGAAGTTGTATCGCAAGTCGTGGACGATCAACATGTCAGCGAAGAACCAAAACGTAGATCTCAGTCAATATCTACACGACTAGAAAAGCCTCCCCAAGCCGAATATGAGGGGTATTTCCCAGATACTACATCATCAGATCAAGAGTTGCAGGAAGATACTGGCTATACAACAAGAGAAGAATCAAGTTTCACAGATGACCCAGATCTTACCCCAACCGAGTCATTCAAGCAACCTGTCGCGTTTCCAGCTACTCTAAAGAAAGGTACTCGTGATCAGCCGCAGAAGCGAAAACGGCCCTTGGAAGCTATTGAGCTCATTCCTTACAGCCATCAGGTTGGTGGACATACAACAATGTGGCGATTCTCGAAGCGTGCCGTATGTAAACAGTTGAACAATCGTGAAAATGAATTCTATGAAAAGGTTGAGCGATATCACCCACGGCTTCTAAAGTTCTTACCAAGGTATGTCGTATTTTGCTTCTTCCCCTCGACTAGCCCGTTCCGGAAGCTGAGTCTTTTCCAAAGACACCACCCCCACACCCAGAGCGCCTATGTACCCATAGTCAAATTTAATTTACTAACGAAATAATTTCAATTTTATTCTAGATATATCGGTGTTCTCAATGTTACCTTTGAAAAACAACAACGTCGAAAAACCAGCAGTAAAAAAGATGCTGCAGAGACCCTGGCGGAGCCCAAGCAAGACAAGGAAGAAAATCTCGGAGGTGCACAAGGGAACCACGTGGATTCCACCGCGGTAGCCGACAATCCGGTTGTTGATCAACCAACAGACTTCAGAAGGGTTATTAGTCAATCCCTACAGTCATCTTCAGTCCCCATTCCTAAGGTTACATTTGCGGATAATAGGCACATCATCCCGACAAGCCTTTTGCAGCCTCAGACACCATTCTTAGATCTTCAACGATCTAGAAGCGATGTAACTTCGTTGTCGACCGAGCCTCAAGCATATACTCAATCATCGACAAAGGATGGCAATGCTCTAAATCGTCCAACATTATCTCAGCGGCACGCAGTGAGCTGGGGAGCCACGACGGTCAACAAAAAACTCCGGAATGAAGTGTTTGGCGAAGCCTTTCTGCAACAACCCATCCCGATTCATAGACATAAGAGGCCCGCTTCCACGCATAGATCTTTAGCGCAGAAGCAGCACAGCCTGAGGGCCTCAAATTCGGATCCCAATTTGAAACCAGCGAAACAAGACACCGACACTTCGGCACTACTCCCTGAAAAATCTATCAGAAGACAAGCGATGGAAACTGCAGCGGAACGAAAAAATTTGACTGCACCGCTTACAAGCAGTACCGCGCACGCTTCTGATGAGGAAGAAGAATATGAATTCGATGAAAAGGCCGGAACCAGTGCTCCAGAGCCAGAGATTGCACGCTCTAACAGTCCCAAAGGCAGACGCCCAAGGCGTTATTCCAGCGGAGGTCTTCGACGAAAGCCTGCAGAAGTTGCTCAGGGCAGAGGAGATCTCAAGTACTTCGAAGAGGCGGACGATGCTGGATATAAAGGTGATGTGGATGATGTTTTCCACATGGATCCCGATTCGTCTCGTGGTGAGAAAGCAACTCCCATCTCGAACGAACAAACTCCCCCCCCAGAGCCTGCTTCCATTGCAGCAGCTAGCACCCCGGCTGCTGTTGAACAGGGAACAATGCTGCCCCCGAATCCACTTCTGGACTCACCTCGACCAGTAAATCCTAAGGAGGCGCAGACTCACCCAGACTCTCGAGTGGAATACTTTCTCTTGCTCGAAGATTTAACCGCAGGCATGAAGCGACCTTGTATCATGGACCTTAAAATGGGAACTCGTCAATATGGTGTAGACGCTAATGAGAAGAAGCAAAAGTCTCAACAAAAAAAGTGTGCAGAAACAACATCAAAAGAACTTGGTGTGAGGGTTTGCGGTCTACAGGTCTGGGATATGAAGACTCAAAGCTATATATTCCAAGACAAATACTTCGGGAGAGATCTCAAAGTCGGCCGCCAATTCCAAGATGCGCTGACGAGGTTTCTCTACGATGGTGTGGATTATAGCAGCGTCTTACGTCACATACCTACTGTTATTCGCAAGCTTTCTGAGCTCGAGGTTATTATACGTAGTCTGGTCGGATATCGTTTTTATGCTGCCAGTCTATTGATGTTCTACGATGGCGATGCAGGAGATGAATATGAGAGTGACAGTGCGCCCGTGGACAGAGAATTGAAGGGGAACAAGAAAGAAATTGATTTCAAGATCGCCGACTTTGCAAACTGTGTCACAAATGAGAATATTTATTCAATAGACAAACCTTGTCCCCCAAAACACCCTGATCTACCAGATACGGGTTTCTTGAGAGGTTTGCGAAGTCTTAGGAAATATTTCCTAGCGATTCAAAAAGAGATCCAAGCTAAGGAAATGGGGAAGATTAGTCCGGAAATTCGAAATGGCTGGCTGTTTGATGAGTTATTGGAAGCTGATGAAGAGGATGAGGGAGGAATAAGTTACTGATTATTTCATACGTCTTGGTTGATACAGGAAAGATCCAAAAGTTTTTCCGGTCTAAAATTTCTCCTTCAGGATTCGGATAGGCGCACTAGAAAGGCTACTGAGTTTGCATTTTATACGGAGTAGGACTTGGGTTTGGGTTCGGGTTAGCGCATACCCTTTGCATTGTTTTCTGGCGTTTGTTTGGGAGGCTGGTGGCTTCATCTACCTCTTTTCTGGGAAAAACACTTTTAAAGTATTGATACCTACTTCTTTTCAGCGAGTCTTGCTCCCGTATATTTGGGGTGGGATACTGATTAGCGCTCTTTCACTGGACATAATTGACCTGTTTAATTAAATTGAATATACTAGTGCTTTTAGATGATATTTGTTTGTCGAAGTGATGTTCACTGTAACTTCGTTCAAGGGTAGTCGCGGTGCTTCACGTGACCACGCGATCTGCCCCTAAAATCGGAACGCGTCAATTGAGCAAATATGGCAACCGCAAGGTACGATTACCATTGGGAGTATGATAGAATCGCCAATGTCCAATGATAACTAGCTAAAGCTTCTTGCTCTTCTCCTTACTATGATATCAATAAACAATTTTAGCTATCATGCCAGTTGACGTCATTGACCTTCTTTCTAGCCCAGATGTCGACAAATTCCCGACCGGTCCATCTTCGAAAATATCTTGTCAAAGAAAAGATTTGGATCATGTTAAAATGAGGCCAGCAAAAGAGGACTGGTTCGTCCTTTCGTCTGATGATGATTCTCCCGAAGATGTCCAAGCTGATCAATATACGGCCATATCCTTATCAGCGGCATCGAACTTTGCCAGCGTAGGAGCAAAAAGAAGTGGAAATGGAGTCTCGAATATCACCAACACGAAGACCACGATGAAATATACGACTGATGACTATTTTCTCTCATTATCCGATGACCTCCCAAGCCCTTCAAAACTAGACGAATTTCCTCTTCCGAGTACAAAGAGAAGACGATTAGACTCCTCTCCCGAACTTTTGCCATTAAAATATCCCGCTGAGATGGAAGTACAGAGTGACAGAGGGAGAGCATTCAAGAGATCTGTGTCGAACATGGAAACACTGTCGAAACCTGTTACATCTAGGGCTGCTGGGGCAGGGTTAAAGAGATCAAGTACGATAGCGACAGTTTTGGATAGCGATCCTGTTGTTTTTACGAGTTCACCAGATGTATCTGCCAATATCACTCGCAAAAACATGGGGCAGAAGAGTCGGAATATAGGACCTATAGAGATCGAGGACCGGTTCGATAGGAAAACAACATTAACGTCTAGCCGAAAGGCCAAAGTCAGTGACAAAGACTTTGATTTCGACGATTCAGACAGTGACCTTCCCGACATTGATGGTTTGGCAAGCTATAAGCCGAAACACCCCTATTCCTATTCTTATGAAATATCACAAAATACTTCTACCAAGTCCAAATCCGGAAGAGATTCGGAAATCAAGAAGGCAGAACGGAAAAGGAAATCCGAAGAGAAAGCTCTTGATAAAGAAGCAGAAAAGGAGCGGAAGCGTCTTGCGAAAGAGGAGAAAATCCGTGAGAAGGAGCGAGCTGCAGAGTTGGCGAAAGTCAATACTCTTCGCACGGATAAGAAGATTTCAGCACCAGAGATGATTGTTGATATTCCTTCGTGTCTGGAGCAGAAGCTTGCGGATCAAGTGAAGACATTTTTACGTCCGCTAAATATTGAATCTTCAGAGTGGCAGAGTGAGATACCGCTTGTCAAGTGGCGGAGGAAAGTTGAGGCAGAATTTAACGATGAGGCTGGGATATGGGTACCTGTTCGACCATATATTAAGAATGAAAAGCATGTTATGTGTATTATACAGGCCAAAGAGTTTGTAGAACTCGCCATGGGAGAGGAAGGCAAGGACATAGACTCTCATACACTACGTCTCAAGGCGAAATTCGATGGATGTACCATTATTTACTTGATTGATGGACTTGTATCGTGGATGAGGAAGAACAGAAATGTGAGAAACAGGGAGTTTACAGACGCTGTGAGAAATCAAATGGGTGCCGAAGATAGCGCGGGACAAAAGAGCAGGAAGAAGCCACAGCTGGAGTATGTGGATGAGGATGTAGTCGAGGATACATTGCTCAGATTGCAGATTATGCATGGAGCTCTAATACATCATACTGCTTCTATGATTGAAGTGAGTGAGTGGATTGTAGTATTTACGCAACATATTTCCACGATTCCTTACAGGTAAGTCGCCATGGTTTATGTTATTTGAGTATACAAGAGCTAACGCTGGTTTGAAGGAATCAAAGAGAGTCTCTAGATACCGGATTCTGTATGGAAACCGGACAAGTGAAGACTGGTGACTCACCGTCTGATACATATGTCAAAATGCTCCAAGAAATCATACGCATCACAGCTCCCGTTGCTTACGGGATAGCATCTGAATATCCAACTATTCAGGAGCTGGTTAAAGGATTGGAGAAGAACGGTCCATTGGCACTAGAGGACCTTAGAAAGAGTGCGAATAAGGATGGGGCAATGACCGATCGAAGGATTGGGCCGGCGTTAAGTAAACGGGTTTGGAAGGTTTTCCTAGGAAGGGAAGAGGGGAGTATGGATGTCTAGACCATAAATATAGAAATATTCGTGAGAGAATTGAATATTTAATATACTGTATATTTATAGGTTTCTTAAATCTAGTTAACACCATCGTTAGATCAACTTTAGCCTATACATATATTACTTCTGCCCGTAAAGGACTGTCACTTATAACCTCTCTATCCTTCCCACCATCCCTACATTCCCATAAGCGTCCACGATCTTGACATCCGTTCCACCGTCGAGATCCTCTTCATTCATCACAATCCGATACTTCTCCCCAGCATAAATCGGACTCGTAGCCCTATAACTGATCTTCCTCGGGAATACCATACCCTCCACCCCATCCTTTTGACCACCAGCCACGACATCCCTCCAGAAATCAACCATACACACCAAATTCAGCGGGCCATGCACAACGATTTCCCTATGCCCTTCCACCCGTCGACACCACTCCCTATCATAATGAATCCGATGTCCATTAAACGTGAGCGCTGAGAACCGGAACAACGTCACGGGAGTCTGGATGAGATCCTTGGTATACCTGCCCTCTGGCAACGGCACCTCCTGCGAGGGTTTCAGTGGCGCAATAACAGTACTAGACTTCGAGTCGTCGACAATAATCTCAGGGCGGAAGATCCAGTTCCGTCGATCGATCACCGACGCACCGTGCTCGTTCTCGAATGTCTTCTTAACCCCTACAACGACCATCTCTTCGCCTGCCCTTGACTTCTTCCCCACTGCAGACACCAGCTCTGTGGTCTCTGTTACTTCTTGGCCAATTCGAAGTGGGTTTATCTTTCCGTCTGGTGTGCGCACCCATTCGAGCTCTCCACCTGCCCACATTCGACGAGTGAAGGGACGGGGAGGGTTAAATGACGTGTCGGTGCCGTCATGACCGAGGTCTTGTTCGAGCTGGGAGGGTGTGAAATAGGCTAGGTGCCATGTTGGTGGGAGAGGGGTGTTTTGAGGTGGTGGAGAGCTGGATAATTGGGTGCGTGAGAGGGTTGCAGAGAGACGTTGAAGTTGGTTTGAGTCGAGGAGTTGGGTGTGAGTGTGGGGTGGGAGGGATTGAGTTGTAATGAGGAATTGGGAGGTTATGGCAGTTGCTGATGGCGATGATGGCGATGATGAGGTAGTGTAGAGTCGGCGGAGGAGCCGCGACATGGTTGGAATATTGTAATTGAAGGCATTGTGAGAAGAAGTTGAGCTGTGTGGATTTGAGAGAAACGTCGATGTTGCGATGTTGCCGAGGATGGGGAGAACCCTTGTTATATCCGGTTATTTCCTCAATTCGCGGGGTAGCGAATCGCGGGGCAGAATTAGGTCTCAACAGATGCAGCGGGGGAGAGTTTGATGAGAGTTTGAACTGCTTCAATGCTGTTTGTATTCGAACAATGCAATAGAATCACCTGAAATTAAGATAATTCAATTGCATATAGCGCTTGCAAGCATATTTCCAAAAGCCAATGGCTCCGCATTAAATCTTAAACCCTATATATGAGAAACCAACTTCCCACTTCTTACCTTCTAACCCCGCACATCTGGACCTTCCGTTGCGGCGAACCATATCCGACCTGTTCCCCGCTCTGTTTGCGTAATCC